>PVJH01020265.1:0-13833 GCA_004026705.1 Nesogale talazaci | reverse complement strand
TCCTTCTTTATGTACCCATATGGACCTGCGAAGCTATGGAATGTAAAGAAGTATGTGTCCCCGGCGGGACTGACCGCACGCCTGGGAGGGCGAGGGTGGGCGGGGCGGCGGGCGGCCTGGGTCTGGTGCAGGCCTCGGCGGAGGGCGGCTGTGTCCCCAGCCGGCATTGTTCTGTCACTTTCCCTGTGTCAGCAGGTGGAAGTGTTCGTCAGACATTAACTATGCACAGTGCTGACTGCGGCAGGCAGGCAGGCCAGTGGGAGGAGGAGGCGCCGGGGGCCGAGGGGGGCGTGCCGGGGGCAGGGCCGTGGCATGGGCATTGGGGGTGGTGGTGGTGTGGGGTGCTTCCTTTGGGGCCACCTTGAAGCAGCCAGGACTGTTGAGAGTGGTCAGCACCAGGCAAGCTGGGCTCTAATGGCGGCAGGTGACCCGTGAGGGTCGGAGGGCGCAGGGCCATCCCAGACCCACGTGGTTGCCAGTTTGGTTCAGTGGGCACCACTTAGTGGGGAACACTGCAGCCTCTGCCCGGGCAGAGTCCACCCCGGGTGCCAGTCAGTGCCTTTGGAGCTGGGGCCTCACCGTCCTTGCTAAGGACATCCCAAAGAAGCACAGGGGGCGAGGCTATGGGAGGGAGCACAGTGGGGTGCTGGGCGCCATGCCCATCTCTCTCTGTCTCTGTCTGAAAGTCTAGCTGCTGTGCTGGTCCTGCTGCAGGGTGCGTGGGACTTGGGGTCCCTCCTGTGGGGTGGGGAGGCTGCCCTTTGAGAAGTCCATGGGGAGGAGGGCCTGGAGGCTTCCCTGGGCCCCTCAGCAGGACCATGGTTCCCCTCCCAATGAGGTGGGGTGCATTCTGAATCCAGCTGCCAGCACAGACTACGAGCGGAGGGTGTGGTGGGCTGTCCTGTGAGCTCTGGGGGCCCAGGGGTCTCTGGGAGGTGGCCTGCAGTCTGGGGTGGTGCCAAGCCATGTCCTCCATGCCTGGGGGATGATTTTCCGATGACTGTGTCGCCCTGCTCCCAGGACGGGCATTCCAGCTATGCTGCAGCAGGTGCCCAGCCCTCTCCACCGGCCGGCCACAGGCTAGAATGCCTGCCTTCATGGGGATGGGACAGGCGGGGACAGGTGTCTGCTGGCCCCTTCTCTAGCCTCGGGAGGTGGTGAGTCCAGGGGAGAAGTGGTTCTGGCTGCAGCGGCTGTCTCAGGACCCAGGGGCTGGCGGAGGGCAGTGCAGAACTTGCACCTCAGCCCCCTCTGGCTTTTCTAGGGCTGTCTGCCTCTGTCACTTGGGGGCTGCAATGGTAGGGGACAAGGAGGACCCTGTGATTCTGGGTCCCTCCCAGAGCCCCATGGCTCCCCCCAATTGCCCCCCCGCTTGGTCCATGGTCCCCCTACTGCTAGTCCACTGCCCAGCCACCCTCCACTGCTGGCCCACAGCCTCCATGCCAATGCCCCCTCCCTGCTGCTGGCCCAAGGCACCCTCATCTGGTGAGGCGGGGAGGAAGGTCATGCTGTCCTTGGCACCAGAGTCCTCTCGCCAGTGGGCCAGGAGGGGCCAATGCCAGTGTCCCTGGGAAGGTCACTGCAGCTTCAGGAAACAGCCAGGCCTGGGGCCCCCACAGCAGATGCCCGCGTCCCGTGCTGCGTCCGGACTGCATTCGCGCTCGATCAGGATGTGGGATTTGAGAGAATGCATTAGGGAGCCGAGTCGGTGCTGGCCGAGCAGGGCGTCGGCATGTGAGCGGCCTGTTCGCTGGCCCATCTGCTGAACTGAGGATGAGCCCCTCTGGGCCACTGGCTCTCCGGGGAGAACCCCCAAAAGTAGGCCGTGTGTTGCCAGCGGCTTCTCTGCCCTGGTGTCATTGGCCCTCTCCTTTGGAGGAGGGGGAGGCAGGCAGGGGTGGGGTGGGGGCTCCTTCGCCGAGGCTCACTGCCCCCCTGGCTTGGGGTGGGGTGGGGTCAGGATCAGGAGAGACTTCTACTCTCTTTGGACTTGTCTGCTGACTTGGGAACTTGGGTGGCGTTGGCTCAGCTGTTGTGGGTGTATGAGGGGGGTTGTCAAGGGTGCCCCTCTCAGTCTCTGGAGCAGGGAAGCACTGGTCTCATCAGGAACATTCTAGAAATGTCCAGCCCAGCCAAGGGCCAGTCATCCGAGGGCCCCCTGGTGTGCACTGTGGGCTGGTACATTCACTGGACCAGAGGAGCCCGGGGCCTGTGCCGTGCGTGGCTCACACAGCCAGTCCTCCTCCCCGGAAGGACCCCGTGTAGTGTACACCTGGTGCCGTCTGCCCGTGAGCTGGGGACCAGTGGGGTGCAGGCAGCTCCTTCTACCGAGGGGCTGGTGGGTGGACGTGGCCGCAGAGTGCATGTGCCGGGGTCCGTCTCACAGTGAGGGTGGGCGGCGGCTCTTGACCCACTCAGAGCAGCCGCTGTCCGGCTCAGCCACAGTGCCCCCAGCAGCCACCAGCCGAGGGAAACTTGGCCTGTGTTGATGTTTCCCAGCAGGCTCCCAGGGGTGGTGGTGGGAGGGGGAGCTGCTGTCCCTACGCATCCCCTGAGGGTGTGTGCTCAGACTTTGCGCACGTCTCCCTGCAGAGGGGCCTGGGCACTACAGCCCCGCATGCCACCATGGGCAGGGAGGGACAGGTGCAGGGTCTGGGTGCTGCGTGGTGGGGAGGCCCCCAGGGGACCTCATTTTTCTCTCTGTCTCATTCTGGCGACCCAGGAGCCTCCAGTCCAGCCACAGGCCATGAAACTTTTGGGAAGGGAAAGGTCTCACACACACACACACACACACACACGCCCCCAGCTTCCGGAAGCTTCCCTGCCCTTGTGGTCTGTTGGGCCTGGCCACCCAGAGATGGGGCCTCAGAGTCCTCCCCAGAGGGCCTGATTTGAGGCTGGGGGTGGGGCTGCTTTTGGTCCTTGGGCTGCGGGCAGGCTGGGACCCTGGGCAGCTGCTAGCCGTGGCCGGGGGAGGGGTGGCAGCGCTGCAGTGCTCGGAGCGCTGCTGCGCGATGCAGGCTGCTGCAGGCTGCTGCAGGCTGCTGCAGAGGACAGGGACCCTGCAGTGCTGCTGCAAGGGCTGCATGTCTGGGCGGGGACACACACGCTGGCAGGGCCTGCGGGCTGGGCCTGCGGGCACTCCTGCCCAGTATTGGCCACTCCTCAGCACCCACATGGGCCATCCCATGGTTCAGGGAACCCCACGTAATAGCCCCGTTTTCAAGGGGGCTTCTTCCTGCCGAGAGTGTGTTCCATCAGGCTGAGACAGTTCCCAGCCTCTCGTGTCCCCACACCCCAAGACGCCGCTGCACTGGCGGCCTGCGTAGAGACACCACTTGGCTTTGCCCTGTCCAGTGGGTTGGGGATACCTTGTGGTGTCCGGCCTCGGACTGGGCCTGGGAGGAGTGTGTGAGTGCAGGGAGATTGTGAGGGTGGGGCAGGAGGGAGGTCCTGGGTATTTTTAACAGCTGGGTTGGGGGTGGGGGGTGGGGTGGAGAAGGCAGCTGTCCCGGATCCCGCAGCCTGGTGGGTGATTTGGGCGGTTGAAGGACACAGGAGACAGGTGCACCACAGAGGACCGTCCCCTTGCCAGGCCCTGGCCATGACCAGATATGGAGGCCCAGGGGTTGTGAGTGCCTCCCTGCCCCACTGGCTGTATAAATA
Organism: Nesogale talazaci; assembly: GCA_004026705.1. Lineage (NCBI taxonomy): Eukaryota > Metazoa > Chordata > Mammalia > Afrosoricida > Tenrecidae > Nesogale > Nesogale talazaci. The sequence goes on along the minus strand of PVJH01020265.1, from coordinate 10,167 downwards.
GGCCTGCTTTTCAGCGGCTGAACTTGACTGACTCCAGGACCCCTGGCACCCTATACACTGCCCCTATGAGTGGCAGGCTGCCCTCGGCTCGGAGCTCTGTCCTGAGGGCCTGGGTGCCCACCCTCACCTGTCCCTTTCAAAGCTGGGGAAGAGGTGAGTCTCAGATCCCGGTGGGTCAGTCACCCTCTTGTTCCTTCCTCCAGGGTGACAGGGCTGGAGGACCGTGGGTGTGGGACAGGGCTTGCCTGGCCCAGCTAAGGGTCTTGTTTGGTCCTGCCCTTGCCAGGTATGGCCTGGGCCACGGGTGGCAGGGATCCCATAGCCAGCAGCCCGTGTGTCCCTGTCTAGAGCGGCTGGGTTCCCTCCACCATGATCCAAGAAGTGAGTCTCTGCGGGTGGATTTCGTGCAGGTGCGTGCAGTGAGCCCGTGGACCAGGTGCACTTCGTAGAGGAGGGAAGGAGCCTGTCTGCACCCCTTAAAGCATAGGAGTGTCCAAAGGCACCCTGTGGCTGTGCTGAAAGACCCCCTATGGAGCCAGAGGACTCAGGCTGGACAGGAAGGCCACTGCACTCCAGAGGAGGTCGGGATGCCCCAGGCCCAGAGGCCACAGGGACTCCTGGGTTCACGCTGACAGGATGGTGGTAGGGTGGTGTGGCCATCCTCACACTTTGAGGTCTGGCTCTGCTGGGCCTGCCTCTGGACTCCACAGGCAGTGTGCACTGGGATCCTGTGTCCCAGGGCCTGGTCCTCTCTCTGAGGCCCCAGCCCCGACCTGCGGCCCTCTCTGCCCTTCCCCAGGCCTCTTCCTTCCCCCAGCCTTCAGCCAGCTCCAGCCTTATCCACCAGATCAGACAATAGGAAGTCCATTTCTGCAAAGAACTGCGGAACAGAGCAGCTCCTGGACCTCTGGCCTGTACTCCTGCTGGGGTCCCAGGCCAGAGCCAGCCTGCCCCTGCTCCAGCCCCTGCCCCACCCCAGCCTGTCCCTGGGCTCCCTGGGCTCATTGAGGCTGGATTTATCCCAGGGAAGGCCTGTGCATTTACCCGACTCTGCTGCTGACACATTTCTTAAAAACCCGGGCGACTCCGAATTAAACTTTTATCAGGGTTGAGAAGCATCGCGTTTGCTCCGGAAAGGAAAGTGGAGGGCGGCCGGGCAGTGTGGCTGAGTCAGCGGTTCTGGGGGGCGGTCCGGGGCCCCTTCACCGGGGCCTCTCTGGAGACCCTCTGGGGCCCTGTGCGGTGTGGGGTGTTCCCTCTGAGCCGCCGCCACAGCCCTGTCTGTTAGGGCGCACTCACCCACATCTGGGGCAGCACACACATGGAGGTCAGAACACTCCTGGGCTAAAGTGACCACATTTTAAGCGGGACACTATTGATCAGGGGGTGGGGGGGTTCTTGGTTAAAAATTTGGCCTATATGGAGCAACAAAAAATTTCACAGGACACAAAAATAGTATTGCAATATATTTATTTTAATTTTAAAATGCCGTGGGACGTAGTTAAATTGTTAAAAAGCTGGACGTCTGGTCACTTTATCTCCGGCATGGCTGCTGGGCAGGGCAGGTGGGCCCAGGGCATGTTCTGCAAGCCCCACGGTCAGTCAGGCAGGCCCCGGGGAGGTTGGGTACCTGATCCAAGGTGGAGCTCGGAAAGGGAGCCCGGGCGGTGGCAGGCACTTTGCAAACAGCCTGGCCACCGACTTCAGAAAGATGAGACCCTGGTCAGGGTAGGGTGCCCTCCTTGGACGTGGGTGCCAGGCAATGGGCTTGCTGGGCCCGGCCCGGTTTTTACTCGGGGTGGAAGGCTGCCCTGCCCAGGCTGGCGTGGAGTGGGTGGACTTGTCCTGGGCTTGGTCTCAGTGACCTTGGTGACCTTGGCAGAAGCCTCCAGTGCACTGCGGGTGCCTTTGACCTGGTCGGAGGCTGGGTCTTCCCGAGGCTCTGGCCCAGAGCGTCCCTCCCTGTGGGCAGTGCTCTTCCAGGAGCACTCCTGTCAGGCAGGCAGGTTGGCAAGGCGGTGCCCGCTGCCCCCATGGACAAGTGGAGGGCAGGCCCTCGGGTTACAGTGCCCACAGTGGCTGTGACATGGACAGGCGGAGACCACGGTCAGCACTAGGCGGGGCTCACAGATCATGCTCTTATGGTCCCTGCACCCCCACTCCCCACGTGGGGAAACTGAGGCTCAGGAAGATTGGAGGGCTGACCAAAGTCCTGCTCAGTGTGGGGCTCCAGAGACTGCCTCACTCTGCCCCACTGTTGCCAGGCCCTGGACCCTGGGAGCCTGGCGAGGTGGACTTCCACTGGGCTGCTCGTGGTCTCTGAGTCCTGGGGGGCCTTTGCTCAGACATTTGGGCAGATTGGGAGTTACAGCCCTGCCAGCCTGATCCAGGAGGCCTCTGTGGCCTGGGCCTTCTGCCTTGGTCCTGGGGGCGCAGCCCTAGGACCTGAGGCCTGTGGAGCGGACAGGGGGGCCATGTGGAGGGGCTGCTGGGGCTGAGGACGTGGCGGGTCCTGGGAGGGTGGACATGGGGCAGTGGAGCCAGGGCTCAGCGACATATGCCCTTTCCCAAAGACACGTCGGTGCTCAGCATGTGGGAGGCCAGGGGCTGCCCGGGAGCCCTTGGCCATGGGTGCGGGTGGGGCAGCTGCAGGACGCAGGGTGTGGGGGACAAAGTGTCAGCTGCCTGACTGGATGGGCATGACCCACCGGGCCATAAGCCCAGGGACGTTGGGGCTCCATGGGGACAGGGCACCAGGACCGGTCACCTCCGGGCAAAGCCTAGGCCGGCTGTGGCCTTGTGGGACCCAGGCCTGGAGCACTGCTAGTCTGTGGGCGTCCTCCGCAAGGCATGTCCCAGACAAGACGAGGGCTGGGTGTGGCCGGCAGACCAGGGACACAGCCTGACCCTGGTGGCTGTGAGGCAGACAGCCGAGGGACATCTGGAAGTAGCCCCTGGACACGTCCCCCAGCCCTGTGCCCTACTTCCCGGCCAGCGGCCCAGGCTGGGGACTCAGAACCAGGCTACCATGAGGCTGTCTCCCAGCTTGCCACTCTCTGTCTTGTCAGCTATGCTGATGGTGGTGTGGGTGAGGGGTCCGGCTACGAGCCCCTTCTTGGGGCAGGAGCCTGAGCTGCAGCCCTCTGCTCTGGGGCTACCCCTCCCGGGAATGGAGGGGCTTTCCGCTGAGCCCGGTTGGGGTGTCAGCCTCTGTTCTGGGGGGAAAGGCTCTCGGTGTGGAGGGACCCTGCGGCAGACCATGGGCCCTTCAGACATGGAGGACCTCAGGCGTGGCTGCCGAGGGCTGGAGGGGGCTGTGTGGGGCAGTTGGGGGATGGTGGGGGGCTGTGTGGGTGGTCAGGGCCCTGGAGGAGAGAATGTGGCCACAGTGGTCAGTGAGGTGGTGGCCAGGGCCCCCCACTCAAGAGTGGCCTGTGGGTGGGCATGCACTCAGAGGGACCCCGTGGGGTGGGGTGGGCTCTGGAGGGGCTTCCGGGTGACGGGGCTGGCACAACTGCCCCGTGTTGGCTGGGGACACGAGGGATACCGTGTGCAGCTGCCAGCATGCTTTCGGTGCCCTTGGTCAATGGGCCTCGGCAGGGGCATTGATTTTCTAAAAGGGCACCGTTCCCTGAGTCACCGAGGCTGCTCCAGGCCCTGTCCCACGCCAGCTAGTGTGCCCATGGCTGGGCAGGACCACAGACAGGGCTGCCGGAGGGAGGGGGTGTGGGGGTGCCCCCAGCTTTCTGGGAGGGGTCTCCATCCGAGCCCCACAGGGGAGCTGCCGTCGTCACCACCGTGCCGGACTCTGATGCCTTGCTAGAGCTGGTAAAATGGAACCAGATCGGCCGTACGATGGATTTGGTCCCCTTCAACCAGCTGTAGCTGCGCATCGTGGGCACCGCCCGGCCGCGGAGGACACGCGGCAGCACCAGCCCCAGGACGCCGAGCACCAGCCTCCAAGTAAGCTGCCCAGCCCCTTCGGCCCCCTGCCCCCCGCCCCTCAGTCCACCCACTGCACCCAGGGGTCCCCGCTCATCGCTGCCGCGTCTCTCTCCTTCCAAGCTGCTGGTGGGCTTGAACCACTGACCTGTGGTCAGCAGCCTGACGTCTCACCCACGGTGCCTCCAGGATGACTTCCCCAGCCCCCTGTGAGCTGACAATAAAGGTTCATTTTTCACATGACAGCCTTGTTGGGGAGAGAGAGAATGTGTGCGTTTGTGTGTAGGAGTGTGTGTATGTGTGTGAGTGCGTGTGTGTGTGTGTGTGTGTGTGAGAGAGAGAGAGAGAGAGAAAGAGAGCGAGCGAGTGTATGTGTTGGACCCTGTGGCTGCTGGGGTCCAGAGTCTGTGGTTTGGGGGCCCGATCTGCTCCCAACTTTTCCTCAGACAGAAGCAGGGGGGCTGCGGCCCAAGCTCTGCTTCCCACAGTCACAGCCTGCAGTTGGGGTCACCACAGTCACCCTGGTTGGACCCCTCAGTGGCCGTGCCGGCCACCCAGCATGGCTACATGGGTGGCCAGACATCGCTGGCAGGGTCTAGTAGGGCTTGGTTGGAAGGGGGTCCTGGACTCCCCTTCCCCCTCTGCTCTCAGATCTGTGGGGGCCTGACTCCCTCCAAACCCTGTCAAAAAAGTCAAAGAAGCAGTTCAACCCCCTGCGTGAAATACTCCACCCTGGTGTGATCAACAAACCCACCCCACCCCTCAGAGCAGGGGCCCAGCCCCCCCTCCAGGGCCTTCCGGTCAGTGTGAGCTGTGGGTCCAGCCAAGGTGTGACCTGCGTGTGAAGGACATCTCCCTCTGATGGCCGTGCTCACACTCCCCACGGACACGCAGATCACATGAGCACACTCATGAGCACCCAGGGGCACACGTGCCCAGGCTGCTCAGGGGACAGACAGGCTCAGCGGTGGTATGCTCAGTAAAGACCAATGCTGCAGGGCCGCTGGGCGTGGGGGCTGTGACAGCCCACTCTCGGAGCCCAGAGGCCATTGGTATGAGTCTGGTGTGACCCCCCCCCCCCCAACGTGGTCTGGATCCACTTCTGCAGAGAACACTGCCACCCTCTCTCTGCTGGGCCATGCCCCTCCCTGTGGGCGGACAGTGATAGGGGAGATGGAGGGGACTTCAGTGTGGACAGGTAGACAGGGGAGGTGGCGGGGCGAATGAAGTCTGATGTCATCAGCACATACAGTCTGAGGATCAGGTGTCTGCAAACCCTTCTTTTTGGCAAAGTGGCCCTTGGTGCCCCGATATCCGGTCAGTGATCGAATGCGCTCCCAGGACCCCGATGTCCAGCTCGGTGGGGCTGCCATGGCCTCCAGTTGCAGTTCTGCCAGAGTCTCTGGACCAGGCTGCTCGGGCGGAGCCCAGGGGCCGTGAGAGCTCGTGGGGGGGCTGCAGAGGACAGTGTCTGAGGGTCTTGGAGCTGCTAAGGGGCTCAGGGGCTATCTGGGGTCCCTGGAGAGGCCCAGTGCTTCAGCGGGTGTCCGGTGGCGGGTCGGCGTGTTCTGCACACAGGGCAGCATTCCTTGTTCTTGCTCCCCAGGGGGCCCAGGGTGAGCTGGATGTCTGTGCCCAATTGCACCATGCGAACCCAGGAGGCAGGTGGGGCAGGACGGGGGAGCCATCACTGAGCAGGCTGTGGACTGACCAGAAGATGCCCAGACTCTGTACACAGCCTGGAGAGAGCCACGGGAGAAGACGTGGGTGCCTGGGTGGGGGCTGGGGCCAGAGCCCTCACTCCTAGAGCAGCTGTGGGCCTAGGGAGGCAGAGGGGGTGTCTGGAAGGACCAGGCTGCCAGGTGGGTAGCAGGTTGCTGCTGTCAGAGGGGACCCCCACCCCCGGTCTTCCCTCTAACACATCAGTGGACGCTTCTAGGCGAAGGTTTTGGACAGCAGCACACCTCGCGGAGAGCAGACTGGGCCGCGAGTTTGAGAGCCTGGAGCCAGAGGGGGCCCTGGTCACAGCAGACAGGCAGCCCACTCTTGGGTTGCCCCAGGTGCTGCTGCACTAGTGTGTGTGTGTGTGTCAGAGATGCCCCAAGGGGTAGACTGTTCATCATCCAGCAATGCCACACTGGCTCCCACACTCTTGTACAGACACACAGCACACTGACAGTTGACACACTGTGCGCTCAGACTCCCGTCACACACACACACATCACACACTCACAGACACCCATCACGCACTCATCGCTCCTCACATCACACACGCAGACAGCGTGCTTGGCTTCAGCACACGATGCTCACACTGCCACAGACACAACACACAGTACGCTCACTGACACAGGACATACACATGCACAATACATTCAAAAGCACATGCACAAACACACGTCCTCTTCCTTAGACACAGAGAAACACACACGTATGTGCACACATTCTCATGCCGCACACTCCCTATTCTGAGCTCACACTCAGACACGGGCGTGTGCGCGCGCACACACGTGTCACCCACATCGGCACGGGCCTAATCCCGCTCTCAGGAGTCTGAGCTCTGTCCCTGGGCTGACGTGGCATGGGGACGGCAGCAGCGGCACCAGCAGACCAGGGAGCCACCAGGGAAGGGCCTGCAAGCCAGGGATTGCGGGGGGGCAGGGCAGCTAAGGGCATTGTCAGGAGTATGCCTGTGTCCTCACTCAGGAAAGGCCACCAATGGGCAGTCTGGAGCCTCGAGTGCCTGGTGTTAACCCCAGTGACCGAGCTTCTAGGATGGGGCATCCGGTTCATGTGTCCTTGCTGTGGGGTGGTAGGGGTGGGCTGCACCAGGGAGAGCCCCAGACTCTGTCTCCAGGGGTGGACAGCAGTGCTTATCTGCCCGGGGAGGAGGGGGGGGCATCCCCATGGGGATGTGTCCACAGCTCTGAAGGGCATCAGCCCCCTGCTGTGGACAGTTTCCCTCTCTGCACCTCCTCCCAAGATGCCAGGCCTGGTGACCACCCTCCCTGCCTCCCACAGCCTGTCCCACAAGGTAGAGGCTGGTCCTGGTCCTCAGGTGCCCAGGGTCAGCTGTGTATGGTGGCCTCAGGATCCTGGGTGAGCAGATAAGGGGTGGCCATTCCTGGGTGAGCCAGAGAGGTGTTCGCACCGAGCTTCCCTAGCTCTGGGCCCAGACAGAGTGCCAGGCGGAGCCCAGGCACATGAATTATTCACGCAGCATCGTATTAATTGTATCGATCCATTAATAATTAATGGTGGCAGGCTGATAATGGCAGGACTGCGAGCATGTCTGTGTAGTTGGCGGTGGGCGCCAGGCTGGCCGTCCGAGGAGCTGCAGCTCCTGTCACAGCCCCCCAGAGCGTCAGGGCAGTGAGGACGGCGGGGGCAGCCCTGCCTGACTTGGGGTGGGGCAGCTCTGCATATGGTGTCCACCTGTGGGGGAAGCAGCTGAGGCCACCCGTGGGCCCTCAGCAGGCAGCTCAGCAGAGCAGACCAGGCTCTGCCAGTCCGGTGTGGGGTGGGCCGGTGAGCCGGGCTCCAGGCTCTGGGCTTGACTCCTGCCCCCAGTAGGCCCAGGCAGGCTGTTCCTCGGCTTGGGCCGGGCAGGTTCTGTGTTGTTACCTGCAGAGTAAGCACCACATCAGCACCTGCAGGGGCCCCAGTGGGGACAGGTAGGCACACTGCAGGTGCCCTCGGTGGTGGTGGTGGTGGCGGCGGGAGGGGGCGGTCCTTGTCTCAGGCCAGGGTTTGGCCTCACCCTGTCTTTGGAAGGAAATGGCAATGTCCACTTCAGCAGTGGCTTCTCCCCTGCACTTGGCCATGCTGGCCCACCCGCCTTCAGCCCAGGCTCCAGGTGAGGCCTGTGCACACCTGGGGCCCTGGTTGGCCTGCTCCTGGCAGAGGGGCTTGTCAACTGGACCTTGCCACCCTCAGATCTGTGTCCTGTAAGTGAGACCCCCCCCCCCTCAGGGCACACGGCCAGCAGGCACAACCCGTCCCTGTAAACGCTGGGGGTGCACCCAACTCACACGTACCGCGCCCCCCCCACCCCATGTACCACCCAGCACATCTGTGGGCCACACACCCACTGACAGACCACCATATGTCTTGCCTCTGCTCACACACACATCTCAGTGCCCCTGTGATATCCATCACCCACTGCCACATATGTGTACTGCACCCACAGCTATGTGTGTGCCCACAGGTGACAGACGGCCAGCCACCGGGGAGGGTCACCTGTCAGAGCTGGCTGGCGGCAAGTTGGGTGGTGTGCAGGTGGGGGCCAAAGCCTGCTGTAGCTTCCTGAAGGCTCTCAGGCCACAGTCCCCTCCAGGTGGCCCACCCAGGCCTGCATCCTTTTCTGGGTGCACCGTGGCCACCCCCTCAGTGTGACTCAGCCAGACCCAGCCGGTGCCGCAGCGTGTGGCCACCAGCCACTCCAGGGCAGCCGCATTGCCCCCCTGCCCCACCCCCCCACCTATAAGTCAGGGCAACAGCCAGGGCAGCTTGACACCTGCAACAACAGCCCTGTGGGGCCAGGTCTGGGTGCAGCCAAGCCGAGCTGGGCCTCAGCCCACTGACCTGGGCCTGGCTTTGTGTGCGGGGCCCAGGGGCTTGAAGAACACGCTCCCACCTGGTCTGTGTGCAGGGCACAGGTTCAGCACCACGGAGAGCAGCCGAGCGCTGCCCCAGTTGGGCCGCCTGCCGGAGGCTGTGGGCTCCGTGAGGGTAGACCTGGCCCGTTCTGCCACTGCCCTGAAGGGGGGTGTTTCCCAGCTCTTTCCCCGAGGCAGGCCGGAACTTAGAGGACTGGGACTTGGCCTTTCATTTTGCCGTGAATAGCCAATTTCCTACAAATCCATCTGGGCCTGTGAAGCAGGTCCCCAGGAGAGGGGCCCTGTCAGGGCGCTGTTGTGGGTGATCTCACCTCTGTGCTGGGTGGGGTCCCAGGGCAGTGGGTGGTCACCTCGGGGGCTGGGTCAGCACACACTGAGGTCCAGGTGGTGGTGCCTGCAGGAGCCAGCATTGACCCAGACAGCCCCTGCATCTGCCCTGCCACACAGCAATGGTTGCTCCCCATGCCCCAGCCAGACTCCTCAAACCCTGGCGGTATGTGGGGGAGCAGGTCCCCCCCACAGCCAGCATGTGGCCACGTGGGGGGCAGTGGGCCGGATGCGGAGAGGTGGACTACAGGCTGCTGCACCTGGCCCCCGCTGCAAGTTGGGGAGGGTCCGGTCCTAGGTCAGCGGCCCAGCTCACCTGCACTGGGGTCAGCGCTCATCACAATGGCTTTGTTTCTCAAGGTCACCTCCCGGGAGAGGCCTCGCCCTCAGCCCCTCGCCGGGTCCCTCAGGCCAGCTCTGTGGACCTAGGGTTTGCGCGGCAGTCCCGGACAGGCTCAGGGTAGTCTGCCTCCAGCTGGACACTGCCAGGATTCTGCAGGTGCCATGCAGGGCTGCCTCGAGGCCCAGGGCGTGGGCTCAGCCCTGCTCAGGGAAGGTCCTTGACGGAGCATGGACAGTGAGCTGGGCTGGGCTCCGCTGCTCTGCAGAAGCCTTGGGTCCCACTAGGGACACCAGGCACACTGCCCCTCCTCCCCCCAGGGTCCACAGCTGGCCCCCTGCTCTCTTTCCGCTCTGAAGGGCTGAGTGCCCCTGGGGGCCCTGCCTGTCCCAGGGCTCTGTCCCAGGGGGCCAGGACTGGGCACTGCTCAGAGACGGACTCTCCCTGAGCAGCGAGCGATAAGGTGGGCCCCAGAGATGTCACTGCCCAGAGCCTCTGGTGACCCCAGGTCGGCGACAAAAAAGACCTTCCTTTCACGAGCACTTGATGGCCCCCCCTACTGGTGGGTCGAACCCACCCAGCAGGAGAGGCCTGGCCGTCGGCCCTCAGAAACCCATGTTCACTGTGGGTCAGGGGCAGAGGGGAGGGGACACTGGAGGTGCCCATGGGGCCCCAGCAGGTCCTTCTCCCTCAGCTGCAGAGCAGGGAGGCTGAGGCTGAGGGCAGAGCCTGAAGTGGGCAGGGGGCTGTTCCTGGAAGCTCCCAGTAGAGCTCTGTAGGAACCTCCAAGGTAGCATCCCCAGGGAAAGAGGGTTGGGTGCTGGTCATGCTGCCTGATGGGACTCGGCCCGTCCACACTGCAGAGAGCTGTCCCCAGCAGCAGGCCCCTAGGGCCAGGACATGCTGCAGGGTGACCTGGCCAGGTGTTCAAGTAGAGAGACC
>PVJH01020264.1:0-40973 GCA_004026705.1 Nesogale talazaci | reverse complement strand
AAAAAAAAAAAAAAAAAAGACTGCAATCTCAGTTCCTGGATGGGAATCCCAGTTCCACCAGGTAGCCAAGTGTGTGGCCTTGGCCAGGTCAACTAACCTCTTGGGCTCTCAGCTTTCTATCCATACGAAGAGCATTGCAGCTGATTTGTGGGATTGCAAGAAGCCCAAAGGTGACAGAAACACCACACATGGTGGCTCTCCTCCAGCAGGTGGTCCCCCCCTCCAGCCGCACCCTGAGGAGGCTATGAGGTGAAATCCAGGGGAAGGGACAGGCCTCTCTTTAGCTTCTGTTTAGCTTCCTCTATTCCCTGGCCATCATCTCGTGGCCTGGCATCTATTGCCTGCCTTTACTGCTGGCTCTTTTGTGCCTAATCAATTTCTTTTTTATCTCTTAGGTGATGGGCTTAAACAGACCCTACAAGATAAGACCTCATTAACATAACAAAGAAAACTCTGTCCCTGGTATGTTGCTATTGTATGCTGTCCTCTGGGCTCTGGCTCACAGTGACCCCATGACCAAGGAGGTCCACCCCCTGGGGTTTCCTAGCCAATGGTCTCCAAGACAGCAGATCCCCAGATCTTCCTCTCCCAGCGCCAGTGGTCAGTTTGAAACCCAACCTTTTGATGAACCAGTGTGGATAAGATTTGCAGCATGTATTTTGGGGTGAACCCAATTCAATCACCACAGGGTCACAAACAGCAAATTACAGAGTAAAACATCATCTTCTTGGGTTCTATAAAGGCCTCTTGATAGGGCCATGGAGAGGTTTGCATGGCAGTTTTGATGGGGTGGGGGTCTTGCACAGAGGGTCCTGGGAAGGTCAAGGACTGACTCTGCAGGCTAAGGTTTCTGCCAGAAGTCAGTGAGTTCACACGATGGCCTAGGCTGGCCCTGCTACCTCACAGTCCAAGCTGAAGAGGATTCTAGGGCTGGAACCAGAGGCCAATTTGGCTGCGCTTCCGACCTGTGCTGTGCCTGACAATGATCTCCCTGTCACGGGAGTGTTTGGCAAAACAGTCCCTGAGGTCCCTGGATTCCTCGAGGAGCAGGGAGCTCAGTGGTCTTCCAGACCCAGCTTCAGCCTGTCTCATTCCCAAAGGCAGGCGACGGAGCCGCAGTGAGGAAGAGGAGGACCGGCGCCCTGCTCCCAGGTTTAATTTTGCAGAGTGGTTCCCAGCTCCCAGATTCATTGTGTTCCTGGCCTGATTACTCGTTGTTTATTTCAGTATTTTCCAGGAAATTGTTCATTAAGGATAAAAGCACCTGCTTACTGTAAGAAAGCATTACACAAAGGCTCTGCCACGGGGGCCGGGGAAGAACATTAATTAATAAAGTGAACTGAACAAACAGGCCTTACATTAAAAGTCTATCAAGAGACGTCTGGTGTTTAATGGATTATGATGAAAGGCTGAAATGAATCATCATATACATGTATATATATATTTATTTTGGGGACCACGGTGGGGTTAACAAAAAAGGAAAAGAAAAAATAGGAGGGAGAGAAAAATTACCAAAGGTGGCAAAGGTAACGATCTATTTCTGGAGCAACTAAAACCTGTGCTTCCATTAAGAGAATTATAAATCAATTCTGTTTTGTCTGGGGGCATCTACGCACGGTATGTGCTAAATTAAAAAGCTTAATATGTCGGCACAGCTCCTTCGGAGGGTTCTGTCCCGCCTGGGAGAGGAGGCAGGTTGGGAGGAGGCTAGGAGGGAGATCTGGGGTGGGCTGGGGGGTGGGGGCACTGTCAATCTGGGAAAGTGCAGCCAACCTTCAGTTACCTGGAGCCTCCAGTTACTTGGAATGGCACCAAAGTGGTTGGCCATGTCCACCTGGGCTCAGCCAGACCTTGTTCTGAAGAATACATGCCCCCAAAGTTAGAGTCTCTCTCTCTCTCTCTCTCTCTCTCTCTCTCTCACCCACACCTCTTGAAAAGCAACTTCTGAGCTAGTAATTTATTCAGCCTTATTACCCTCCTCTCATGCCCACTCCTCAACAGAGAAAGGACTTTTAGCTGGGTGATCCTGAAGTCATACAAAATCCCAATAAGTCCAGAGAGATTTGGTCCTATTCGCCGTAATACACTTACCAAGGCAGGAAAGAACGGGGGCACAGGGCAACTGGGCTTGTTAACAGGTGTTGGGACCACAGAAAAGGTCTTTTCTGCTTAGCATCCAACTCCACAGGAAACTCAGACATGTGGACAGCCTGCTCAAAGATGCACACTGCAGGCAGGGGCAGGTTCCTTCCCTCTGGGACCCAGCTTCTCCCTGTCACGTTCCGCCCTCCTCCCAGGGGGACCTGGCAATGTGAAGCACTAGCCTTCATCGGCTGAGTCGCCACTCTGCAAGAAAACAGGCAGCATGTGCCAAGTCTAAACCATGCTTCCCCACATTCTCATTCTGCAGGAAAATTTTTAAATTTTCCATGACACCCACGGGGCTCAATGGGTTGGAAAGGAGAGGGGAGGCAGGCGCTTGTGAAGCTATGGTACAGCTTCAACACCTGTAGGCTCGGCCGTGCCAAAAGGTCAGGTGGGCACAGAGGTGAGGGCAGCGGCAGACCTGTGAGCGCAGGCAGTCAGCAAGGCAGGCCTGGGTACTGGAGCGCACGTGGCCATCGGGTACAAATGCCAGCCTCAGTGGCTTGAGGAGCCACGGCCTCAAGAGGATCTAACTCAGGGAGGCCCTCTATTGAGAATCGGAGGTTGTGAGTCTTTACTGGGGCAGACACTCTCATCTTTCCTTCTCAGAGCCGCTGGGGGGAGGGGTTGAACTGATGACCTTGCCGTGAGGGGTAGCACGGAGGGTGGGCAGCGATAATGCCATCAAGAGATTTGAGTGGGAAGGGTGAAGCTGGGGATAGAAAGTGAGGCGCATGCTCCCCTGCCCCCCAGGAAATGTGGGTTGGTGGGGGCCAGTTTCCAACAGGGCAGAGCATTGTTTTGTTCGTACCATGAAAGCAAACAGGAGGCCCCTCCTCATGCTCTAGATGCTACACAACACACACACACACACACACACACCCAACGTCATACACACGGGGCCTTCCTAACCGGATGCTGGCCGGGTCCCTGGGCAGCCAGAAGGGGCATTGCGCCTGGTCGCTTCCTCCTCAGCAGCAGCAGCACCTCTCTAGAAACATCTGGCTCAGCAGTCGCCTGGGCAACATCTTCGCATCAAAAAGGACCTATCTCAACCAGCCAGGCGAGATCACAAAGCGGAGATGAGGAGAAAATCACCCCGAGGGAGGCAGGCAGAGGAGACATTTATTTCAAACCAATTTCACCCACTGTGGAGCATGCTTATATGTATCACTGTGGGAAGAGCGAGGGAGCGAGGAGCGGACGAGGCTGCCCAGGGGCTCTGAGGACGACCTCAGCCGAGTGCCCAGCCATGGCAGGGACAGAGACGCCTGGACCAGCCTCTTGTCGAAGTGCTGCTCGTAATTAGCCGCGTGGCCCAGGTGCCCCTCTGGGATGTTTCCTCAAAAGCCAAATCAATCCACACTTCTCAAGTGGGTGGCCTCTGTCCAAGAAGCAGACAGGGCTTGGTGGCCTGAGTTTTCCAGCAGCGCCCAGCAGATAGGACCCCAGGAAGAACCAACCATTGTTCTAGGTGGTGTGGCCGTGTTGAGGCACGAGGGTGCCTGACAGTCCTGTAAAGTCTGGCTCAGGACCTTGCAGCCGGGAAGGTGAGTCACAGCGGCGACAGCTGACAGGAAGGAAGAGGCTCCTACAACACCTGGCGCAGTGACAGATGTCAAAACATTTGATAGACACCCAGGGACTCGATCCAGGGATTACTGAACACACTTCCCATGGGAGACGAGACTGAGAAGAACAGAGACTTATCCAAGGTCACACTGTTCATAATAGATAGGATCCAAAAAACAAAATAAAAATAGCTACTGCTCTTGAATCCATTTTGACTCACAGGAACCTGCAGGACAGCACAGAACTGCCCCACAGGGCTGTGGAAGCTGTAGATCTTGACAGAAGGCGGCAGCCACATCTTTCACCAATGGAGTGGCTGGTGGGCTGGAACTGCCAACCTTCCCATTAGTAGCCCAACACTTAGCCCACCGTGCCCCAGGGATCCTTAGAACAGAGCCAACCCCCAATGGTGGACATCAAACCTCAAATCCAGAGCTCATCATCATCTCCCATGCTGCCCTCAAGTATACTCTCCCTGGGGGTGGGGCAAACCAAAGCAGACAGGGAACAGGGGGACAGAGAGAGCCCCCTGGAGCCGGTAGGGACCTGAGAACCTTGGCTCTACCTGCCCTCAGTCAGTCCCTGTGCTCTGCCTCTCCAGGCTACCTCTGAGAGCCTGGACCAGCACGCCGAGTTCAGTCTGTCTGCCATGGAGGGCTTCCACAGAGCAGAGAAGACTGCGCAGTGACTGACCAGGGTGTCCTCCTGCCATACTGTCCATATCTCTTTCTCAATCCTCACCCCAAAGCACAGCAGCCCAATGTAGGAAGTGCCTCCCAACAGCCACTACCTTGACCAATATCCAGTGTCTGCCCCAGGTGAAATCAGATGACAAATTCCTCCCTCTGGCCCTTTTTCACATAGTTAAAATTGAATTGTGTCCCATAGAAATGTGTTGTAATCCCTAACCCCTAGGCCATAGGTTAATCTCAATGGGGATAGGTCTTCTTTGTTAATGGAGCCATTTCCATGTAGGGTATGTTTTCAGCCAATTGCCTTTGAGATATCAAAGAAGCAGATTAGAGACAAAAAATCCAGACTGAGGAGGAGGCGGAGGCATGTGAACATCTCTGAGAAACAGAAAAGTAACAAGAGAAGGTTCCCTCTGACAGCCTAGACCAGCACCCCACATTCAGACTTCTGGCCTCCTAAACTGTGAGACCACCACTTCTCTGCTAGCTTGTGTGCTGCTGTGATACTGGAAACTATGTCATTGGTATTTCAAATGCCAGCAGGGTCACCCAAAGTGAACAGGTTTAAGCTGGCCTCCAGGCTAATAGCAAACTTTGAAGAAAGAAGCAATAGTCCACTTTAGAGGAATTACGGATAACATCAAAATATTGTCAGAACCTGAAGGCCTAATGAAAGAAACAGAACTCTGTCAGAGAAAACAGTGCCAAGAAGCTGAGCCCCCTGGGTCAGAAGGCACTCAACATATGACTGAGGAAGAGCTGCCTCCTTCAAGGACAGCCAGCTAGAGTGACAGGAATGAAGCATAGTGGTCAGGACCTTCATTTGCTAAGGGGCAAGACACACAATGTGAAGAAACAGCTGTTAATAGCAAGCAATAATTAGAACTAGGAATGTACGAAGTATGGGTATGGGAAACTTGGAAGTCATCAAAAATGAAATGGGATGTATAAAGATTGATATCCTGGACTTCAGGGAGCTGAAAGGGACTGGCATCGACCCATTTTGAATAAAAAAATCATAAGGTTTAGCAAGCTGGGAATGACACACTAAGAAGAAATGTCATCATATTCTGTCAAAAGGGACATCTTAAGGTCTATAATACTGTCTGTGATACAATTATATCTATCTGCACTCAAATCAATCAATCAATATAATGATTATTCAAATTTATGCCCAAGGACTAAAGCTAGTCTTGAAGAAATTAAAGAATACCCATGTCTTCAATCTGAAATTCATCAAACATACCACTTTAGAATTACCTATCAAGATGCATTGATAATTATTGGTGATTGGGATGCATAAGTTGGAAACAAAGAAAAAACAGTAGTTGGAAAATATTGTCATGGTGTTAGAAATTAATCTGGAGATCACATGATAGAATACTGCAAGATCAATGACTGATTCCTAGCTAATATCTTTTTCAACACAAGGCAATTATCCACATAGAATTCTTCAAATGGAATACAGAGAAATCAAACCAACTACATTTGTGGGAAGAAACGGTGGAGAAGTTCAATATAAGCAGACCACAGATGGACTATGAAACCAACATATGCTCATATGTAAGTACAGGTTGAAGCTGAAGAAAATTAAAACAAATCCATGAGAGTCAAAATACCATCTTGAGTGTGTCCCGCCTGAATTTTAAGAACAGATTTGTTGCATTGAACACTAGTGACCAAATGAGCGTGGATGGACAACAAGAACATCATGCATGAAGAAAATGAAAGTTCAGTAAAAGGATGAAAGAGAAGATCAACGTGAATGCCAGAAGAGACTCTGAAACTGGCTCTTCATCATAGATAGTGAAGCAAATGTTAGAAAGGAAGCAATCAGAGAACTGGATAGACATTTTCAAAGAATAGTTTAAGAAGACAAAGTATAAGATTATAATGAAATGTGGAAAGACCTAGAACTAGAAGACTAAAAAGGAAGAATGGGCTCAACATATCTTAAACTGGAAGAACTCAAGATAAAATTCAAGCCTCTAGCTGCAATTCGGAAAGGCTCTTTGAAGAATTTGAATGATGACGGAAGCACCCAAAGAAGATGGAAAGAACACAGAGCATCACTGTACCAAAAAGGACTACCAACATCCCACCATTTCAGGAGGCAGCATCGAATGAGTACCAATGGTGCTGAAGAAAGAAGCCCAAGCTGCACTGAAAGCATTCGTCAAAGACAAGGCTCCAAGAACTGATGGAATCCCAACTCAAGAGTTTCAGCAAGCTGATGAAGCACTGGGAGCACTCACTTGTCTGTGCCAGTAAATTTGGAAGACCTGGCCAACTGACTCGCAAAGATCCCTATTTGCAGTCATTCCAAAGAAAGGTGATTCAACGGAAGTCTCAAATTCTAGAACAATATTATTGATATCACATGCAAGTCAAATTTTGCTGAAGATCATTGGACAATGATCACAGCAATATACTGACAGGGGGCTGCTAGAGGTTCAGGTGGGATTCCAAAGACAATGTAGATTAAGAGTTATCATTGTTGATGTCAGATGGATATTGCTTGAAAGCAGAGACTACCAGAAAGATATCTACTTGTGTTTCACTGACTATTCCAAGGCATCCAACTGTGTGTATCATAACAAACTATGGATAACCTTGAGGAGAAGGGGAATTCCAGAACACATCGTTGTACTCATGGAAAAACTTGTACAGGAATCATGAGGCAGTTGTGGGGCCACAACAAGGGAACACTGCCTGGTTTAAAATTAAGACAGGTAAGTGTCAGGGTTGGATCCTCCCACCTTTTTTATTCAGTCTGTATACTGAGCAAATAATTAGAGAAGCCGAACTATTTGAGGAAAAACGCAGCATCAGGATTGGAGGAAAGCTTATTAACAACATTCAATATGGAGATGACACAATCTTGCTTACTTGAAAGTGAGGATGATTTGAAGTACTTGCTGAAGATCAAGGATTGTAGTCTTCAACAGAGATTATAACTCAATGTAAAGAAGACTGAAATCTTCAGAATTGGACATTTGCATCATAAGTAAAATGATGATAAATGGAGAAAAGATGGAAGTTGTCAAGGAGCTTATCTTGCTTGGACCCACAATCAATGTTCGTGGAAGCTTCAGTCAAGAGATCCAACAGTGGGTTGCACCGGGCAATCCCTGTGAAGTGTTGAAAAAGTGGGCATTGACTTTGAAGACTGAGATGCACCTGTATTTTCAATTGTCTCATAGACATGTGCAAGATGGACATTTGAATTGATACATTTGAAGGTGGTGCTGGTGAAGAATATTGAAAGCACACAGACTGCCAAAAGAACAAACAAATCTATCTTGGAGAAATTACAGCCAGAATGCGCCTAAGAGGCAAGGTTGGGGAGATTTTCTGATGTACTTGGACGTATGGGCAGAAGAGAGCTGTTCCTGGAGAAGGACATCCTGCTGGGTAAAGAAGGAGGGTACAGACAGGAGGAAGGCCCTCCCCTCCACAAGAGGGACCTGACCCAGCGGCTGCAGCAATGGGCTCAAGCACAAGCGCCAAACAACACCACTCTGGATTGTAAAGGAGCAAAGCTTTCCTGACAGCCACCACGGCAGGTGTCCTAGCACCCATGGCTCATCCCACTGTGGGACTAGACCTGTTGCTTCTTGCCTCCATGTCTGCCAATTCCCGTGCAGTCGATACTGAATTTGTGCCTACCAGAGTAGAACTGGGCTCCAGAGGGATTTTCTTTTATTATTTTCAATTCTGGGTCGATTTTTTATTTTCCATAGATTTTTCGATGGCTCCCTTTTCTGAAGGAAATCACTAGGTCTTTCTTCCTTCCAAGGAAGTCCTTGAGAGGACTTGAACTGTCGGCCTCTGGGTTAGGAGCAATTGCGTTAAGTGGCTGCAGCACCCAGTGGCACTGCCTAGCTACACCACTGCATACCACACAACTGGGATGTCCCCCCCCTCGTCATGACCAAATATGATGTCCTCCTCCGTGGACTGACTTCTCCTGACAACACTGAGCACCGCAGTGAGCACTGGACACAGTGCTCCCCAAAGGGCTTCTCCATGCAGCAGCCTGACAGGCCCCAGAGTGCTGGTGAGGGGACACGGTAGTGTCTGAACCAGAGTGCCAACCTCAGTCTTGGAGCCCTGAGCATCCTCCCTCATTACCATTCCAGCCCCCTGGATGTGGACCCATGGGGACTATCAGTGGGAACCCTCCTTTGTGAGCAGGACAGCAGGGTGCCCTCAGAGGGGATGGAGCTAGCAGTAAGGCCCAGTCCCAGGGCCCCAAGTTCTCCCACATCTGACAGCGTCCCTCCCTCCCACTCCCTTCTCTAATGAAAACAGAGAGTTGCAATGAAACTCACCTTAATAAGTGCTCGTTAGAGATGTGCTAATAGGAGGAAGCTGATATCGTATGCCCTGAAACCCCAAAGGGAAAAGGAGACTGAAAAATTCCAATATTGAGTTTTGTCTCATTTCAAAGCTACTTTCAAAGTGGCCATAAATCTTCCATGTGACATGACATAACGAGGCATTAATAATTAGCAGTTGCCAGGTACTGAGTGGGGTGGGTTTGACTTTCAAGCCCTTCTCCCCATGCAGAGAGGTGCAGAGAGCACAGCCCCTCACACCAGGCCCATCAGGGACCACCAGGCATGTGCTAGAAGTAGCACAGGTCAGGAGCCAGCTCCAAAGCCACATGTGTGGCTCTGGGACAAGACCCCTGAGGTGATGGAAGCACAGCTTGCTATCAGAGCAGGGAGCGAGCATTCTGGGGCCCCAGGAGAACCACGTATAGAAAGCATCTGGCCAAGACAGTACACAGGAGTCGGAGCAGTACTGAATCAAAGACCTGCCTGCCTAATTACCAGCTTGAGTGACTTTGGACAAATAACTTCATCTCACAATGGCTCTGTTTTCTCATCTGCAAATGGGGATGGTAATTGTATCCATTGTGAAAATTAAATGAGACCATTACACATAGTATCTGGCACACACAATCCTGCTGCTACCACTCTCCCGGGAGCCCTAGTGTTGCAGTGGTTAAGTGCTCCGCTACTAACTAGCGGTCAGTGGGTAATAGCCACAGCTACTCCACAGGGGCAAGATGGGGTGATGCGCTTTCATAAAAATGTACAGCCTTGGAAGCCTTCTGAGGAGTTCTACTCTTAATCAGAATCAACTCACCAATGGACTTATTGTGGGGCACTCAGAAACCAGACACTCTACTGCCTGGACAATGCTATTCTGCCTGTCCAAATGCCCCTCCTGGCCACCAACTTACTGTAAATTAGACCCCCTGGGACAGAAATGTGGCAGTTACATAATCTTCTGTTAACTTGCACAGGGGTCGAATTTAGCCTGTCAATCAGGTCAGCATGATGACCTCATTTGGAGGCAGGAAGGAGATGAGTAGCTCACTGAAGCCCAGACCCACACTCTCTGCTTCTTCTCCCTGGGACACATTCCTGCTGACAAGCCACATGGAGCTACACGGAGGGAGCCAGAGCCCTGGAGCTGGAGGAGCCACGTGGAGACCCCTTAGAAGTGCTGAGAGCTTCCACTGCCACTGGATCCACAAGACTTTCCACCCACTGTTCTGTGATCTTCCTGCATTCAGAGTCGTTGTATGTGTTACATGAGTCCGAAGAGGAATTTATAGATTGGTATCAGACATAAGGACTAAATATCAAACTTATGGACTTGATCTGGACTGGACTGGGGTGTTTTCTCAATATACAATTGTTCTTTGATATAACAGTCTCTATCACACACACACACACACACACACTGAGCCCCTGGGTTATGTCCTTGCGCCCAGGTATTGTTCTCAACTTGCTGGGTAACTTTGGGAAACTGACTTTGCATCTCTGGTTCTTATGTGTCTGTCCTACAAAATGAGAATAGTAATTCCTGCTTTAATCTGTCTCCAGAGTCCTTGTAAAGATCAAAAAGATAATGCAATGGAAGTACTCTGGAATGTGTAATAATCGACAGATGTTCAGGATGATCATCCTTGACTAGGGGCAGCCTCTCCCAAGACCTCAAAGCTAACGAGCCTATGTCCTCCTCTTCCAGGCTCGGTTTCACGAGCTGCAATGTTCCATGTCTGCAAACGTCTACCCAACCCCTCCACATGCTTGCCGATGCTCTGCCCTTGGGAGGGATGGAGATGAGCCAAGGATCACCACTGGGGTGGAAGTACCTCATCGTTTAGAACAGCCGCTTTTTCTTTTTAATTATTAAATCACTTGGGGGGGGGGCTTGTACATCACAATCTATGAACAGTCCATTTTTATAGCCAATAGACACTGCCTGATTGATGGTCATATTGTGTGCAAGACTCCACACAGCTCAGGTCCCGGCAATTTGTCATCATGCATCTGATCTCTTCTCTTTGACGAGAGATCATTTGGTCACATGCATGCACGCATGTTACATCCATGTTTAGTTGCTCTCACACTTCTCAAAGTTTTCTCTGAGCATCTACACTGATTTCACGGTAGCCCCAAAAGTGGGCGGGTCTAAGTCCATCCCAAACGCACACCGAGTACTTGGCCTCTGGCTCTCGTCCCCTCTCCCACTGCCTCTGCCTCGACTTCTCCAGTAACTTCCCATGGTTAGAAGGGCGAGTCAATGGGCAATGCTTCAAAATCAGAGACATCTTTATGAAGCAGGAAATATCAGCATGGGAAGCAGGTGTTTCTCAGCATTGCCTCCTCTAGGCCCAGACACTTCTGAAGGTGTTCTCATCACTTGGACCCTCCCCTGGTTACTGACAGCAGGTCAAAAGAGGCATTACTGAATCCTCTAGGGACTCAAAGTGTGCTCCTTTTCGGTGTTTGAGAAATGGGGGCGAAAAATATGAACAGGGCAAGAATGGGTGAATGGGGTAAGCTTTCACAATGAGACTTTCACAAAACAGTCTTTGCTGCCTCAAAGATGAGCAGGCACATTCTTGTGATGGGGGGAAATCATTGGTGTAACTGTCCTGGCCTTCCTCTCACCAGTGCAGCTTTCCATTTTCAGAAAATGTTTTCCTAAGACGTCCCCATGAAGACCGACTCAGCCCTTTGAGGAAAGCTATCAAGGCTGGCTCTTTAGAATGCCTAAAAAATGGTCACCCTAACCTCTCCGCCTTGAATTCAACTGATTGGATATTTGCTTGAGGAGGAGGCCTGACGGAAGCTCCGCCAAGGACGTGGCTGGGAGAACATGTCCGTGTGTGCACCTTTCATCTGGCATAAACCTGGGCAGGTGTGAACACGATCCCTCCGAGCAACACTTCTCAGCATACCCTGGCAAATGTTCCCACCAGAAAACGGGGTTCCACTCCACTTCCTGCAGCCAGGCTTTCCAAGATCCCTTCCTGCACTGGGACTAGGGGTACACAGTAGTCTAGTCATAACTGACAGGTACCTGCTCACCCGCCATCTCACAGGTCCCAACGCCCTGGCTAGACTTTGCCTTCCCTGCCTTGCACCTTGCACGGGCCCAGGTCTGACCACACCAGCATCCAGCTGGTTCCTCTCAACACTGACTCGAGGTCCTTCTCTAACTGGCACCTCACATGATGGCACAGCCTGGAGTCCTTGCCAGAGGCTGGACGCCCTGAGGCCGGAGCCTTTCCCTGCCTCTAGTGACTCCTGCCACACCGAAGCACCCACTCTGTGCCACGTCCTTGATACAAAGTATGTTGCGTCACATGCTGACAGGAGAGAAGCAGCCTGTGACCAGAAAGTCCCAGCACTCGTAGGAAGACCTACACTGTGCAACCGTGACCAAGGGAGCCTGGGGAGGGGTTCTGGCCAGAGCAAGGGACAGATGGTCGAGGACCCAAGGAGAAAGAGGGTGAGCCATGTGTGGAGAAGGGCAGGAGCATGACAGACTCAGGGCTCAGTGGGCACACAAAGATGTGGCGTTAGAGAGAGCAGGTCCATCTGTGTGCGCAGCAGACAGTGCTGAGAGGTATTCAGTCCCCGGCCTGAGATCAACTGGCCTTCACTGAACGGCTTCAAGTGGAGGGCTAAGTTGACCAGAGTTGTGCTTTCAAGAAATCCCTTTCTGAAAAGAATAAGGGTTGGGGTTGAGGCTGGATGAATGCTCATGATTCTGGAATTCACTGCCATCTAGTTAATTCCAACTCAGCAATCATATAGGGCAAAATAGAACTGTCCCCGTGACTTTCTGAGACTAACTCTGTACAGAAGTAGAAAGCCTCATCTCTCACCCATAAAGCTGCTGGAGGTCTCAAACTGCTGACCTTGCAGTTAGCAGTCTGACACATAACCACTATGCCACCAGGGCTCCCATGGAATATTTAGCAGCCATTAAAAAGAATGAGTGAGGGCTGAGCCCCGGTGGCATTGTGGTTGTGTGCAGGACTGCGGCCTACAGGGTTGGCGGTTCAAATCCAGCAGTAGCTCTCCAAGAGCAAGGCTGAGCCTCCTACTCCCACCAGGGGGCAGTGATGCCCACCAAAAAAAAAGAATGAATGAGAGCAACATTGGTTGACTTGCAGGCCATGCCAGGTGTATTGTAGAAGGAAAGAAGTTCCAGTCTGTATAGTAGGATCCGTTTTCAATCTGCCTATATTGGGTACATTTACAGTTACAGGTGCCTATGAGTCTATATACGGTTACAGTTACAGAATGTGGGGAGAATATGAAAGATCTGCATAGCAGGATGCTGACAGGAATTTCCTGAGTGGGCAAGGGATGGGGAAGGGGAGGTGTTAAAAAGGGAAGAGGCAAGTAATTGAAAATTATTATTATTTTAAATCATTTTATTGGGGGCTCATACAACTCATCACAATCCATACATCCATCCATTGTATGTCGAACACATTTGTACATTTGTTGCCCTCATCATTCTCAAAATATTTGCTTTCTACTTGAGCCCTTGGTATCAGCTCCTCATTTGAAAAAATTATTTTAAATGACAACTGAACAAAAAATAAGTTGTGATCCCCTTTGGGGGAAGTTGCTTCTGAGAAGACCTGTCAGTTCTCAGCCACCTGTCGCTTCCTCTGGTCCGTGGCCCCTCCCAAGCTCCCAGGGTGCATAATGGAACTCCCAAACCCAAGTTCACTGCTATGGAGTCACAGCCATTCTGGAGGACAGGGGGAGCTAGCTGCCCCTATGAATTTCTGAGCCTGTCACTCTTTACAAGAGCAGAAAGCTGTCTCCCAGGGAGCAGCTGGTGAAGTCCAACTACAGGCCTTGCAGTTAGCAGCCCAGTGAGCAATCACTATGGGAAATAAACAGCTAGCTCCCTGGCTGAGGAATGGGGTGAGCCTGGGATCCAGAAGAACAGTGAACATGCTACCAGTGGTCTGGCACACACTATCTCTTTGTCTAAGCTCCCAGACCACATACCCATCCCAGACTAAACTGCCCTCCTGCCACTGTCCCCAGAGGTCCAGCCTCTCTGGCATCCTGGGCAGTCTCCCCACCCCTGCCCTTAGCCAGCTGCTGAAGAGGGGAGGGAGGGTGCAGGTCTGGTATGAGGCTCCTCTCGCTTCCTCTCCAGCTGGGGATCTGGATCTCACTTCCCTGTCAGAGCAGAAGCTGCCAGTGCAGAAACATCTCTATCACAGCACTGCCCAGCACTCAGGCAAGGATGGTTGCTACTGAGGCAGAAGGTCAAGCTGCCTCACCTTTCGAGGCCCTGCAGCCAGGGCTATGGGAAGAAGATGTGAGAGTCAGGCAAGAAGCCCAGATCACACAGAACCAAGCATCTGCCCAGGGGGCCAAGTCCCTTCAACCTCCAGCTTCCCCTGCCTCCTCCTCTCCTTTTTCCCACAGGACCATAGTCACAACCACAACCACAGGCAGTCTGAGTTCCATTCACCCGGCCTCATTTGGAAATGTCCTCAAGCCTTAGGCAAAAAGAAGCTTGAGGCCACAGTCCATGCATGCCTGATCCCAGGTCCGCCACTGTGAGCTGTGTAAGGGGGCTTCCAAGAGTTCACCAGAAAATGTAGTTGAAAGACAGTGGACTTTCCCCCATGAACGACTTTGACAAATAATTCTTTCTCTTTTTCAAAATCATTTTATTGAAAGCTCATACAGATACTATACCATTCCTTAGTTCCATCACATCAAGCAGCATTGGTTTTTTATCTTTATTAAATCATTTTATTGGAGGCTCATACAACTCTTATCACGATCAATATATATATCAATTGTATGCAGACCACATTTGCACATTTGTTGCCATCATCATTCTCAAAACATCCTTCTTCTGCTTAGACCCCCAGAATCGGCTCCCCATATTTCCCATCCCTCCCCACTCCCTCCCAAATGAAACCTTAATAATTTGCAAATAATCATTATTTTATTATATCATCCACTGTCTGATGTGTACCTTCACCCACTTCCCTGTTGTCCGTACCCCAGGGAGAAGGTTATACGTAGATCCTTGTAATTGGTTTCCTCTTTCTACTCCACCCTCCCGCCATCCTCCCAGTATCACCACTCTCACCACTGATCCTGAAGGGATCATCTGTCCTGAATTCCCCATGTTTCCAGCTCCTATCTGTACCAGTGTACATCCCCTGGTCTAGCTGGATTGTCAGGTAGAATTGGGATCATAATAGTGGCGGGGAGGAAACATTTAAGAACTACAGGCAAGTTGCATATTTCATTGTTGTTATACTGTACTTTGCTTGGCTCATCTTCTCCCTGTTATCCCTCTGTAATGGGGTGTTGTTTCACCTATTGATGGGCTTAGTTGCTTGATGCCTGATACCTAATCCCTTTGACACCTCATGGTCACACAGGCTGGTGTGCTTCCTCCATGTGGGCTTCCTTGCTTCTGAGCTAGATGGCCGCTTGTTTACTTTCAAGCCTTTAAGACCCCAGATGCTCTATCTTCTGATAACTGGGCACCATCAGCTTTCTTCACCTTTTGACTTATGCACACATTTATCTTCAGTGATCATGTCAGGAAGGGGAGCATCATGGGATGCCAATATAATAGAACAAGTGTTCTTGCACTGAGGAAGTGCTTGAGTGGAGTACTTCCAATGACCATCTCCTGTCTTATTACTAACCCTATAAGTATGTGCACGTAGATCTATTTCCCCATCATATATAAATATATTCACCTATGTATATGCCTGTATTTAGACCTCTATAAATGCCTTTTACTCCCCAGTTCTTTCCTCTATTTCCTTTCGCTTTCCTCTCCACAACCCAAAGCATTCTCTTCCTTAATAAACTCCTTAATATCAGATCCCCTTTCCCCCCCTCCTTACTGTCCCCCACAGGAACCCTTATTCTGCTTGCTGTCTCTACAGGTTCAGCAATCCTGGTTTCCATATACTGAAAAACAGAAAACCATCTAACAAAAATTCAAGAGGGCTACCCACAGTGACAAAACACACCTGAGATGATTCCCAATGTGAAAGAGAGAAAGAGAGAGAGAATATATGTTGAAAATCTGGCACAACATGCATCAGAAGGGGGAATCAACCAACAGGGTCTTCACAGTTCAAGTTGACCATTTGGATCTCCTGCAGTCACCTCTCCAGTGCCCTCTGTGGGGTGACCGGGAAGTCACGGGAGGCTCACTTCCTGTGTGGATCTCACAAATGGATCTTGGCCTCCCACTGTCATCGAGAGTCTTCTGCAAAGCAGAATCTCACAGTTTAGGCTTTGGCATTATTCCCTCCTTCGACAGCTAGCTTTCTCCCTGGATTTTCAGTTTCCCCATCTGTAAAATGGATCTCTGCAAGACCCTTTTCCAGGGCCTTCGGAAAGGGCTGGAGGAGTCCACCAGTGAACCGGTCCTGGCAGTCATTACCATTGGCAGTGAACTTACGTCTTTCTAGACTCAATCTGCCCTCCCAGTCCACCTCCATGTCCCCTCCCCCAGCCACCTTCGTAAGCAGGACACCCCTCACCTCCCCTCCACAGAATGCAGCCCACTGGTGTGGAGACCAATGCCCTGAACAAGAAGATAGCTGTCACGTACGGTAATTAGAAGCTAATTGCAGGATTCGACAGCAAGAGGGAGAGAGCTTGGCTCACTCGTAAATCCGACTGATTAAGAAATGAGCACCATTCTGTGATGATATGCCACTGACAGAAATGTACCACCCAGCTCTGCAGTTTTAGAGTGCAGCAGGCAAAGCACGCGCGCATACACGCACACAGCACCCCTGATGACTGTCCCCTCGGGGCTTCCCTGCGCCCCAGGCCTTGCCAGGCCCTCACCCAGTATTGCCTTCCTCTGAAGCAGCACGTGGCTTTGGGCCTCCAAGAAGGCCCATCCTGCTGCTCCCGGGAAGCAGTGCCTGCTGGAGCCCCCCAGAGAAGTCAATGAACAGCATCTGGCTAATTAAAGCGAGATGTTACACTTCACTCAGCTGGAGCTGTCAAGGGAATGGGGGGGGGGGGGAGGAGCCACCCCCATTCCAGCCGGTTCCCCCCTGCCTGTAGCTCTGGGGAGACAGAGCTGCTCTGATCCCTCAAAAAAGTTAAGGTCCCTTCAGCCCTAGAGCAGGGGCTGGGCCATGGTGGGCGGGGGATGGGGGGTAGGTGGGGGGGAAGAGCAGTTCAAAGTCAGCCTGGCAGGCACAGCAGGACCCAGTTAGGATGGGAGTAATGAGGGTATTCCACACTGTAGGAATCAATAACATAATTAACAAATATTGTGCTATTCCTCAGAATCTTGCTACGAATTATGCTGTCTTTGATCATACCGTGTTCCCTGACTGTTAATGACATGTAATGTGAACTACCAGAGAATGAGAACTTACCCAGTTGAAGGCTTCCTTGGAAGTAACATTCTTTCAAGAGCAGCAGATCCTGTGAAGGTTCACCCTGACTGCCAGGTAATGACTTGGGAATCCTGGCAAGTCCACTCAGTCCACAGGGGCCATGCCTGTCCCATAAGAGGGTGGCTGACACACAGTAAGCAAGTTACAAAGACTTGTTGAATGGAAGAGTGGGGATGGATGGATGGATGGATGATGGATGGATGGATGGATGGATGAAGATGCTCACTGAGACTCTGTTAGCACCTTAGACTATGAAAGCAAAAACCATCTAGTTCAATCACGTCTTTTCTCCAGAAGACAGAGCGAAAAGGAGCCCACACACACCCCTCTTCCTCCACACCCACAGACTTTGCTGTCTTCTCCCTACACCCTCTAGGCCAAGAGCCCTAGCAGAGCCAGACCCTCTTTGTCCAGACTGCAACACCGGGGGAAGGTGAGAACGTGGGCCCTGGGCTGGAGTTAGGGCACTACCCCTATGTCCTGCTATTCTGTAAGTCATAGACAATCACGGACTCTGGGCATAGGGGTCCTAATCTGTTGAAGGAGCCCATCACCCTAGATAACCACTCCCTCTTCTTCAAGGGGACACCCACAGAGAAGCCTCTGAGCGGGTCCTCAGTGCTCCCTCTGGCTCCCCATGCCCTTCCTTCCCGCGACAGTGGCTATCTCAAAGACAAGCCCTCAGTTCAGTGGGTCCCTGGTGCTCCCCTGCTGCCGTCACCTCCTTTTCCATAAGAGAGCAGGCTCTGGGAAGGGGGAAAGGAGAGGCACAGAGGTCAGTCTTCTGCCTATCCAACTGCTGCCCAGATGTTCTTATGTCAGAGCCTGGCCCCCCACCAATCACCAATCACTAATCATAGACATAAACAAGCGCAGCAGCCTGGCACAGAGGTGAGGCGAGGAGGGTGCTGTTGCCTGCCATGCCTCCCCACTCCTTCCTGCCAGCTCCAGGCTCCAAGGTCCCAGGCTCAGCAGCCGCCTGCCACCCCCACTCCCTACCCTGGATCCCTGCTCCGAAGGCTAGGGTCTGCAGCCCCGTCTTTCACACCCTCCTCCACTGCCAGGGACTCAGGGAAACTTGGACCTGTCACCAGGCTGGTGGGAAAGCGAGCAACTCATACCTCAGGATCCACACATGCTCAGGACAAACTCACTCTGGTCCCAACTCTCACCTCTCCTCCCCTGTGTCCTTCACTTAGTGTTGTCCTGGGGGTACAGGGCAGGGCAGTCTGTCCTGACCTTTCAGAGAAGAAGTTAGGAGACAGAAGGTGAAACGCAGTCAAGGGGGGAGCCAGGGATGGAGCCCAGGATGTCTTCTCCAGCACGCATACACACACCACCACCACCACCACCCCCAGCAGATTGGAGACTTTTCTTGGGTGTTTCGGTCTCGGTATCACCTTCTAACCCAAACCCAACAACCCTCTATCTTGGAGTGGGCACTTACTCAGAGGCCCCCAGTAGGGTTTCCATGCAGCAAATCTGTCCTGGAGCAGAGAGCCTCACCTGTCCCATGAGGAGCAGTGGGTGGGTTTGAACCACTGACCTTATGGTTACCAGACCACCACTTACTTGAAACATCACCTTCTAGGCTCGGAAAACAGAAATGTGTCTGCAGCTTGGTGGTGGGGAGGCTAGGCTGCATCTTGCCATCGAACGGTGTATGTGTGTTTGGCATGGGGGTTGGTGGGCAGGCAGAACTCCGCCTCCCACACCCGGGTGTCTCACCCCCGTGGAGCTTCTCCTGTCACCCTGAAACCTAGCCACTGCAGTCCCATCATGGTGGCCTTGTGTATCTCATGGACACAGGGCAGCTGATGGTCACAACCCAGGCAGGGAATAGTGGCCCCGGTCATGGCATGGAGGACCTAGCCTCAGAGACAACTGGTCCCCACCAGTCAAACCCCCACTCTGGCCACACCCGGCCCCTCTTCCCCTCAGTCCCTCCAGCTCTCCTGCCCTCGCCTGCCCATTCTCTGTGCAGAACCTCTAATGGCCCAGTTGTCCTTTCACACATGTGACTTCCCAGCCCCCGGGGCCAGGGCTGGACTCTCCAGGACAGTGAGCCCTCACTCATGATCCTAGGAGCTCAGTGGTTGGTGGGCGGACAGCGAGACTGGAGCATGCTCTCCTTGGGCACCCCGCACTCTGACCTCTGGTGTTTGCCTCCTGGCTTGCCCCAAGGAATGCCCACGTGTGCCCAGCTAGGCCCAGAGGAGCCACTTCTCACTATGCATCCAGGAGACACCTGGGCACAGAGAAGTTACAGAGTTGTAGGATCGAATTACTTGACTCAAGTTCTGAATCCCTGATCTCCAGCTGTGTCCCTGTGCAGTTTGCCTCCCTTTCTAGGCCTCAGTCTCTGACAGTCACTCCATTCCCATCTTCCCACAGCTAATGGCACTGCCAGTCAAGGAAAGGGCCCCACTGACCCGAGGATGAGCTGTGTCCCACTGCAAGAGGTTCCAGGTTCCAGGTTCCAGGTTCCAGGTAGGGCGCTCATGTCAGACACCCAGGCTACCACTAGATGCCAGCCACCTCCTCTGAGGCCAGGGTCCCCTGCAGGGGCCTCATCTGGGTGCAGGGGCTTGGCTCTGGGTCCCTGCTTCCAAGTAGGCAGGTCGGTCACCCATTGTCATCTGGTGAAGGGGCAGGCAACCTGGGTGATCCAGGGCTTGGACCACAGTGGGTGCACTATAAATGTCACCTCCACTTCCTCTTCCCGTTTCCCCCACAAACTCACTGCTTCCCCACACAGCACTCTGTGGCTGGCTTCCCCCAAGACAGGTGCGAACCCCTGGCCCGACACCCAGCAATGAGCAGCTTTGGGAGAGGCAGGCAGCAGCCCAGCAGTGCCGGCGGGCGTGGCTACAGAAAATGATAGTGTAACCCTTGCTCCCTGAGACAACAACATCATAACTGTCAGAGCAATTTTCCACATCAGTAGTTTAACACCTGAACTGTAGCTGCCTCTCTGCCCCCGCCCTGCACGCTCACTCACAAGGCCGCCTGGCTCCCAGCCATCTCTGTGGGATCAGTGACAAACACTACCTGCCCCCAGGAGCCTCCATCAGCACAGAGAACTCCTCTGGAGGGGGGGAGTCCCAGGCGCTCAAATACCCATCTGTAAACATCTGGGTTATAAATAAGCCAGGGCATTCACCAAGATCCCAGCGCTGATGGCCTCTGAGCCCACTTCATAAAGACGCAGTTATTAATTTTCACTTATTGGGATCATAGTTCTTTTCCTTGAAGGAGAAACACAGCACTGAAGGCAAGTAACCATGAGACAGAAAACCCTAGAACCAAATCCACTGCCGTGGACTGGCCTCTGACACGTAGCAGCCTCCAGCCCAGGGAGAACTGCCCCTGCAGGCTTTGGAGACTGAGGCTTTACTGAGGCTGACAGGAGCTTCTTGGGCTTGAACCACTGACCCTGGGGTCACCAGCCCCTGTTTAATCCTCTGAGCCACCAGGGCTCCTGATTTCCAGGCAGAAGAGCTCTAAAGTGCCACCCT
Organism: Nesogale talazaci; assembly: GCA_004026705.1. Lineage (NCBI taxonomy): Eukaryota > Metazoa > Chordata > Mammalia > Afrosoricida > Tenrecidae > Nesogale > Nesogale talazaci. The sequence goes on along the minus strand of PVJH01020264.1, from coordinate 20,289 downwards.
TTTATCTTTTTTGAAAGCCTGCCAAAAAAGAAAAGACACATGAAACAGGGTGACTGTCAAAATCTAGGCACTGGAACTAATGACCTTCCTGTTGAGCCAGGAAGCAGCCTTTTCAGTGGGTGTGGCATCCGTGAGAGGTGGACCACAGGGGGAGGCCAGGTGGCCAGGAGGCTCTCAGGAGACTAGGGGAAGCAGCTATTTACTGATCAGTGGGAAAGTACTTCAATATTTTGACAGCCATTACACACACACACACACACCCCTCCCTTGGTTACTCCAGGAGAAAGTCTTTCCCCAGGGACCCATCCAGCTCTCTGACAGCCATCAAGACACCTCTGGAGAAACCGAGGAACAGTTTAAAATCACAGAATGTGGGAGCGGGAAGGGGTCAGTAGATGGTCTGTCCAGCCCCTCAGGCATCACGGATGTACAATGTGCCACATTCACAGTGCCCATTAGAGCAGGGCCTGGATGTGGCCCTGGTCCCTGACCGCCCACTCACTGCTGAGCTGGCTCAGCCACTAGAGCTGATCCTGAGGGTCACGAGTGGGGTATCTAAGAGGGAACACCCACCATTCCTGAGTAGGAATCCACAGGAAGGACCTCCCTGGATGAGCCCTCTGGCTGGAGAACTTGCTCATGTCTGTTCTGAGTCAAAGGCGCCCTGACGACTCTGCAGGCTAGACCTGGGGCTGCTATGGGCCAGAATCCACGGGCGGAGAAGAAACCGGCCCTGGAGTGGGAAGGAAACCTAACCCAAACCGCCTCCCGTGAGTGGCGTCCACACCGACTCCACAGAGCAGCTCTGGGCCCCCGGGGTTTTCAATGGCTGGAGTGTCAAAGTAGATTGCCAGCCCTTCCTTCCAAGGTGTTTCTGGATTGACTTGAAGAACACACCCCGAATCCAGCATTCAAAGACCAGGGCAAAGCCAGCAGTCGCTCCCTTGCTGATTCCCGGGTGGCGCAGTGGGTCAGGCGGCTGACAGAAAGGCCTGCGGAAGAAACGTGCCGCTTCCTACTCCAAAGATCCATCGCTCCCGCCGCCCTCAGTGCAGGGTGGAACCCGTCCTCTGTGGTGGACATGAGTTTGGGTTGAGTTTGAGGCAACACATGGACAAAGGGGTCCTGTCGTGCAGTCCTTAAGCACTCACCTGCTAACCAGGAAGTTGGCAGTTCAGCCCCTAAGCCAGTCACTCTGCAGAAAGACCTGATACCTGGTTTCCGTGGAGACTGGAGCCACAACCCCCTCTGGGGGAGGGCTGCTTTGTCACAGGGGGGCACTGAGCCCAAGTCAACAAGAGAGCCCTGAACAAGAACATGGGTGGACAGCTCCCAAACTGGTCGTTCCCACGGGGCTCGGCTCCCACCCTCTCCTTCCACTCCAGCTCTGCTCTCAGACGCCCAGCAGAAACTTCAGAATGGATGAGGCTCCCCAAAGCCTGCTCCTCCTGCAGTTCCCGCTGAGAATGTCTCTAGCACCCTCATTCCATCCCTGAATTCTCTGACACGCACAGGGGAGGGTCACAAGGTCTGTAGGGAAATTCCGTTATCCTTTTGTCCCATTTTCCCCAGCCATTGGGAAAGTCTCCCTAGCCGCAGTCGGACCCCTCGCTCTCTCCCACCTCCCAGCCCAGCCTGAGCTCTGCGGACAACGCTGCACAGCCGCTTCCCAGGCCGTGCAGGCCTCTGTCTCTACCCTTGTCGCTCACTCTGGGGCTCACTTCACGGTGCTCATGGCCATTCCGAAAAAAGTGACAGTTGGAAATGTGCTCAGAGGAGCTCCCGTCAAGACCAGGGCATGCTCCTTCCATCGGGGACACTGGAGAAGTATTGGTGGATCAGGGGTCTTGTGCTAACAGCTGCATCTGGGGATGCATCTGGAGCCTTCAGCCGCTCAGCCTGCACTCCCAGAACCTCCACTCTTCAAGGGAGCGGAGACAAGCTTCTTTCTCTCCAGCACGGGGTCCCCTCACTGCGGCCCAGAAGAGACACTCTGGCTCCACTCAGCTGCCTCCCCTGCCTGTTCTTCAGCCATGAGTTCTCCTGTCCTCCAGGGGCCCGGCATGGCTACACAGCAGTCCCCGCTCCACAAGCCAGGCCACTGCGGACAGTTCCAAGCTGCAGCATCAGAGCTGCCAGCAGCCTCTACCAGCACCTGGTGAGTCTGCTGTCCCACTGTCCCGTCCGTGGGGGCCTCACCTCCCACATCCCAGGCCTTCTCTGGAAGACAAGAGTCAGGGCCAAGATGTAGCACCTGTGCTCTGTTCACCTCTCTCCACGTCAGGCCAGGGCAGCCTACACCCAGCCCAGCCCCGCCCAGGTAAAGGTGCCAAGGCCCTGCCAGCCCCTCAGCTTATGAGTCATGTGGCCTCTATGGCTGACACCCCCGTCTCTGCACCCCACCGTCCCTCTGCTTTCCTTAAGTTGGCTATTGATAAAACCAGGAAATGCACTCCTCCACAGGCTAGGGAGCCCCCATGGGCCCACAACAGCCACGGGTGCCAGGAGCCCAAGCTGACATTCAGTGAGAGCTGACCTTCGGTGAGAGTCAGGCAGCCCAGGTGGTGCTGGTGGCCCCGCTGGAAGGACTGTTCCCTCCCACCCAATTCCTGTCCATACCGAGAGAACAGATTGACAAGTGGGCATGCCCAGTCCAAGGTCATAGAGCCTGGGCTAGTTACCTACGCCCCAGCCCTTGTCCTTCTCCAAGGCTCTCCAAGAGTGTCCAGCAATGGCTCCAACAGTCCAAAGTGCCACCGCTCTTCCTCATGCCACCCTGGAGAAGTAGCGCTGGCGCTGAGCCAGACGCAGTGGCTTCACCTCATTGAGCCCAGGACTGCAGAGGGACCAACACCTCACTGACAGATACTGCTGTCACTACTGTCCCGTGAGTCCTGACTCGGGCAACCATCGGGCACAGTGGAACCACCCAGAGCCCGGTCCCGTGCCATCCCCACGGCGGGGCCACTGGGGTCCTCAGGGCTTGTGCTGACTGACTCTTAGGAACAGATGGCCAGGCCTTCCTACCTCCTCCTTGTCCAGAACCCCTGCTGCCAGCTGTTGGGCATCACGCTCACGGCGAGCCTGCGCTGTCCGGGGGAGGCCTTCAGAGCAGCACAGGAATTGGGCACATGGAACCCCCGTCATCACGGGCTGCAGAGCGACAACCTCTTTATGGGCAAAGGCTGCCAGCCTCCTTCCCTGCCTTCCCAAGGGAGCCGTCCCATCTACTCCACTTTCCTGATCAAAACTGGCAGGATGGACGAATCTTTTAATTAGCAAAAAAGAAAAACAACCTCCAGTTTTCCTTCAATTAGTCAGACTGAGGCAGCACACATGTCCTCGTCGGCCGGCGTATCGCACACAGCTGCGTCATGGCAGCTCCCAGGACCCCTCAGTCCACAGGAGGGGCAGGGGCACCTCGTCCATGCAGGGCTCAGTGCCAGGGATGCTCTGCAGCTCCGCCAGCCTCCCCCAATCTCCTGCCATCTTTGTCCCAAACTCCTGCGCAAGCCACCAGGAAGGCATTGTGGGAAGCATTTAAGCAGAGCTCCCAGCCCCCTAGCACCTGTCCTGCGGATGCCTGACAGAGGGAGATAAATATAGTCATAATATACAGCAAAGTGAATGACAAAGAGTTTATAGAGTTGCCTCTGACAAGCCGACAAGCCAGGGCTGGCCGCCTTCATCAGTTCCCGGCTGTGCCCAGGAATCCACAGGCGCACGTTCTGACCTTTGGGCAGCTTTCTAAAGTGAAGGTTAATGTTTTGCTGTAAAGTCTTTTTTTTTTTAACTTTTCCCCTCCTATTTTAATTTTAAAAGAAGGGGGGCAGGGGTGAGATGTTGTCTCTACACGCCATCCTCTGAGGTGGTAATGGAAACAGGGAACTCGAATTTGATTTTGCATCTCCCGTGGTGGCCGCTACAAAACGCCTGGCCCCAGCCATTCCTCATTGGTCTGAGGAACGCTGCGCTTGCGTGAACCACTTGTAAATGGGAAGGAAATGCATGTGTGCACATTCTGAAGATTCACTCTTGATGAATACACACTGCCGGAAACGGGACGGAAGACAAAGTGTCCCTTTGAACCCCTGCTCGGCAGAACTCTTGATGACATCTTATAAGCCCCGGGTGGTGGCAGGTTCAGAAATGGGGGTCTGTCCTTGGGGCACAGTCTGAAGCTTTCGAGGGGAAAGTGCACGCAGCCAAGTTTAACTAGCACCAAGGTAAAGTGACCAGATTTTAAGCGGAACACCACTGGCTGGGGAGGGGGGGGGGGAACTCTTGATCAAAAATTTGGTCTATATGGAGCAAGAAAAATGTTCATAGAATACAAAAATAGTATTGTAATATATTTATTTAATTTTAAAACACCACGGGATGTGGGACAAATTGTTAAAAAGCAGGATGTCTGGTCACCTTAACAAGGACCATCTCCAGGCACACACAACTCCCTCACCTCCCTCAGATGGGACCAACAGAGTCCCTGCTTCCTTGGAAACTGCTGGTTCTGCCCCTTTGGTCTGGCGACAGCTGTTTGCCTCTGGCACAGACTGCCCTCTACACCTGTGAACCACTACAGTCACCTGGGGGAGCTATGGGAAAATACAAATTGAAAAAATTCAGGTTCCCTTGCCCCAGCCCATGCCTGGTGACAGAATCTCCAGAGATTGGACCCAGGAACCCTGTTTGTACATCTTCCACACTGCTACACAAGTAGCCAGACTCGGACACAACCAGTGGAAACACCCAAGCAACCCCGTGGCCATTGAGTGGGCTCCAGCTCCCGCCCAGGGCCACTCACTCACTCAGAGTGTATCACCAAGGCCAACTCCCCCGGCATCTCTGGGTGGGCTGGAACCTCTCGCCTTTCTGTTAGCAGCTGAGCACACTGACCATTTGTACCACACTGGAATGGTGGTAGCGGGGAAGTGTCACTGCTCATACACTTCCTCTGCCTTCATCACCTCAAGTTTTTCCTTTGGAGAAAGACCACAGCATCCAATTTCAAGTGAACTCTAAGCCCTCCACTCAGTGGCTTCTGAACTCTGCTTTGGGAGCATCCTAAGATTGCACCTTTTTCTCTCTACTTTCTTTTGGGGGGGGAGAGGAGAATCACTGCCCTCTGGTGGGAGTGGGAGGCCCAGCCTTGCTCCTGGAAAGCTGCTCCTGGGTTTGAACCGCCAGGCTAATGGGCCACAGTCCCGCACACAACCACTACGCCACCAGGGCTCAGCCTCAGAGTGCACCTTTTTAAAAAAATTCCCCTCATCTTGTAAAGGCCACCTTGTAAGCCACTGTTCACACCTAAGTCTGAGCGGGGGACCGGTGGTCGCCCTGAGATGATCTTCTGGTAGACCTTCCGAGAGTTTGAAGTTATTTGAGCAATAATGAGACTTCACTCTGTCGGGTTTACTGGGTTTTTTTTATTTTTTATCAATCATGGCTGCCACAAGCAGACAGAAAACTGAGCAGACAGTAGGGTTTACTGGCCGTGGTGCAATCTAAGACCCCTTGCGGTTGTTACTGACCCACTTTATAGATGAGAAAACAGGCTCAGAGGGCTTATGAGGTTTGCTTCAAGTCCCACGGCCAACCAGTGATGCATGTGGCTGGGAGTACAAAGGGGTTTGGGACCAGTGACTGGGTGCTCTTCCTACAGCAAGAAACATGATGTCCCGGGGCAGGACCCCCTCTAATGCCACATTCCCAGTGCTGAGGAGTGTGTGGGCATGAGGACCGCACTGCTTCCACAGCTGCTGCACCCTGCACACTCCCCTCTGCCACCTGAGGCAGGAAGCCCAGCGACCTCCAACAAGTCCCAGAGCCTATCTCCCACCCGAAACGATAAGCTGTGCAGACTTCCACGGTGCCCATTCTGAAACATTTCTCTTCCCACCCTCCACCCTACAGTTGTAGTCAGGAGGCCCAGGCTCCAGGGCAAGGCCAAGATACCCAGGAATGAATGAAGGGCGTCACTGAAGACTCTGACTAACATCTTTGACTTTGAAGAAAGCCTGATTCATGGGCGTTTGGCACCGTGACCCACAAGTGGACACCCAGTAACTTCAGGGCCCATGGGGAGGTGAGGCAAGAGGAGCCGAAAAAACTTTCCCACCAGACCATGGTACAGACCTGGGGACAAGAGTCTTGGTGTAATAGGGCTTCCTGAAATCACCTTGGGAAGTGGAGTGCTGAGGAGATGGGGAGGGCATTGAGGAGACCTTTATTCCTAGACTGGGGTGCAGAAGGCTAAGTTAAAGGAGACCACTAAGTTTCTGGAAGGGTGTACAGTAGTTACCAGGATCCGACTTGGACTCGCTAAGAATAATACAAGTCACACTAATGTAACACAAGTCTTCCAGCTTAAGAAAATGCCCAAAACTGCATAACTACATTTCTGGAAGAGCTCTGACATTTTTCATGACAGTCCTTCATTCTCCTCCTTTCTCTGTGCTAATAGACTCCTGATTTTTTCAGGTGATGGACCTCTTAACCTCGACAGGAGCATCCATCCCGAAGGATGAGCTAAGTTGGTGATCTCATCCCCCTTGCTAATGATGGGCATGCGTCCCTGTCCTGGAAATGAAGTGCAGTGGCATCACCTAGGAAAGGTCTGTCTTTGCTGGGTTAGCATAGGCTCCTGCGGAAAGCCCCTCCCTCTCCCTCCATGCCTTCTGTAACATAGATTTGGTCCCTGGGGAGACAGTGACTACTTAGTGACCATGAAGGATCAAGTGAACAGGCAAAGGGTCTAGCAAGCCAAGGCCTTCTCTGACATTGCAGAACCTCTGCACCAGCACCAGGCACTCACGCTCCAGGAATGTTGCTATGTGGGGAACAGATACATGTATATATTGGACAGTGGTTCCTTGGTAAGACAGAGGAAACTGGGTTTCCAGGCTACAAATCTTGACGGAGCAGACAGCCTTGGCTTTCTCCTAGGGAGCAACTAGTGAGTTCAAACTGCTGACCTTGAAGTTAGCAGCCCAACTGAGAGCCCACCACACCACCAGGGTTTGCTGAGCTGAAACCAACTCCATGGCAGTGAATGATTCAAGTTTTAAGTTGTTTAAAATAGTGGAGTTAGGGTTTTCCCCTTCTTCTTTACTTGCTAACTGATCTAGAATATTTCAACTGATGTAGCTATCATGTGGGCAACATAGAAAGATAATTTCTAATTGTCATCCATCCATTCATTTTTTTAAATCATTTTATTGGGGGCTCATACAGCTCTTACAACATTCCATACATCAATTGTATCAAGCATATTTGTACATATGTTACCATCATAATTTCCAAAACATTTTCTACTTGAGCCCTTGGTCCCATCCATTCATTTAACGAGCATATGATGAATGCCTTCTCACTGGCAAACACAGTCCTGGGGACCAAGAGGGCGCACACAAATTTCCCTTCCCAGAGACACTTATATCCAAATGACAAAGGAGAGACGATTAAGAAAATAAATACATGATATGTGGGGGGGCTTCAAGAGGTTCATGGAATAATGAATTTTAAAAATAATGGAATGTTTCCACATTTATTGAAGCTCCCTTGCATGTTAAAAAATGTATGGCAAAAACTAAAGAATGACAAGAACAGATGAAGTGGGAGGAAGAGAGAGTGGAGCGCATCCTGCCCTATCAAGCCTTGAGGTTGATATCCCACGCAGAACAGCCAATGCATGGAGAGGATCATATGGCCAGCCCCTCTATGAAACATGGCGTCCCTCGCAGACCCAAGGCCCTATGGAAACAACAATGGAGAAGCAGGTTTGGGATTGTTCCCTGTCTGACCCCACCACACCACAACAAAACACTAAGGGTGTGCAGCAGAGTGGCAGAGGAAGCAGAACATGGAGTTCCCTAGGGAGTGTCAAGGACATACTTTGGGGTCAGGATGTGGCACCCCGTTAGACTCAACTGGGGGATACTCCTGGAGGTCAATGAACAGATACTGAACTATTTAAAGGTTTTTATTTTGTTATTATTTTTATTTTTTTACTTATAGCTTTTTTTTCTGGAAATTGGGTGTTTTTTGTTGTCATCGTTTTGTTTTCTTTGTTCGCTTTATCTTACGATGTCTTGTTTTTTTTGTATATGTTATTATCTCTGTAAGTCTATCTAGATGAGATAGGCTAGATGAACAGTCTGGAGGAGAAAACAATGGAACTAATGGTTGGGGTTGGGGGGACATTGGAGATAGGAAGGTGGGGGAAAGGAGGTAATATTGACAAACCCAGGAATAAGGGAAAAACAAGTGATTCAAAATCAGTGTCAAGGTGGATGTGAGAGGCCTGATAGGGATTAAAAAGAGTAATATAACAAAGAGAAATTACTGAAACCCAAATTAAGGTTGAGCATGATAGTGGGAAAAGAGGAAAGTAAAAGGACATAGAGGAAAGAACTGGGAAATAAAGGGCATCTATAGAGGTCTAAATACAGGCATGTACACAGGTAAGTATATTTGTACATGATGATGGGGAAATAGATCTATGTACATATACTTATAGGGTTAGTAATAAGGCAGCAGATGGACACTGGACCTCCACTCGAGTACTTCCTGAATGCAAGAACACTTTGTTCAATTATATTGGCATTCCATGATGCTCCCCTTCCCGATACGATCACTGAAGACAAATATATGCATAAATCAAAATGGTGAAGAAAGCTGATGGTGCCCAGCTTTCAAAAGATATAGCATCTGGGGTCTTAAAGTCTTCAAAGTAAACAATCAGCCATCTAACTTGGAAGCAACAAAGCCCACATGGAAGAAGCACACCAGCCTGTGTGATCACAAGGTGTCCAAGGGAGCAGGTGACAGAAATCAAAGAACTAAAATCATAGCACTGCGTGCCCACATTCCTGACATGATCGCTGACGACAAGTGTGTGCATAAGCAAATGTGGTGAAGAAGCTGATGGTGCCTAGCTATCAAAAGATACAGTGTTTGGGGTCTTAAAGGCTTGAAGGTAAACAAGCAGCCATATAGCTCAGAAACAACAAAGCCCACATGGAAGAAGCACACCAGCCTGTGTGACCATGAGGTGTTGAAGGGATCAGTTATCAGGCAGCAAAGAACTAAAATTATATCATTATAAATGAGGGAAAGTGTAGATTGGGAACCCAAAGTCCATCTATAGGTGAAGTGACATCCCCTTACAGAAGGGCTGCAGGGAGGAGATGAGTCAATCAAGGTACAGTGTAGTAACAATGAAATATTCAACTTTCCTCTAGTTCTTAAATGCACGCCTCCCCCCCCCCATATTCCCACACTATCACGATCCCAATTCTACCTTACAAATCTGGCTAGACCAGGGGATGTACACTGATACGAATAGGAGTGGTGAGGACCAGTGCTGAGAGTGGTGATACCAGGAGAGTGGAGGGAAGGTGAAGTAGAAAGGAGGAACCAATTGTAGGGATCTACATATAACCTCCTCCCTTGGGTATGGACAACAGAGACACATCGGACAGTGTACAATATGACAACCCTAGATAATTTGTAAATTATCAAGGGCTCATAAGGGAGGGGGAGTGAGAAGGGAAGAGAAATATGAGGCGCTGATACCAAGGGCTTAAGTAGAAGGAGGATGTTTCAAGAATGATGATGGCAACAATGTACAAAGGTGGTTTGCATACAATAGATGTATCTATTGATTGTGTTAATAGTTGTATGTGCCCCCAATAAAATGATTTTAAAAAACACTAAAGCGTGGAAGGGGGCAGAGAATACCATATCTGGGAGAGGGATTGTGATTTTAAATAGGGCGGTCTAGAAATCATTCCGAGAAAACAGCACTTGAGCACAGCCTTGAAGAAGGCAAGGGGTGTTCCATGGAAGCAAGAGTGTCTCCCACACACAGGGAGACACATGCATCTGTGCCAATGAGTGCTGAAAGGAGCCCTGGTCGCACTGTACATTAGACATGGGCTGTGAACCAAAAGGTTGGTAGTTCAAGCCCACCAGCTGCTCCATAGGAGAAAGAGGAGGTTGCCTGCTCCTGGAATGACCGACAGTCTTAGAAACCCATGAGCTGCTGTGAGTCAGGGGAGAAGGAAGCACTACCATTCCAGAGGTGACCTGTGGCATTAAGATCACAGGACTGTCTCTCAGCCTGGGTTCTGCCACTTATTTTTCAATGACATGGACAAGCATCTAGACTGCAGACTCACAAGATGCTTGAAGCATATGACGTTAGAAAGGATTCGATGTGGATCTCAAAAGACCGGGACAGGCCTTGAATGGAAAGGAGAGGGAAGGGGAAGAAGGGGAAAGAAAACACAATCACTTCTTGGGCAAAGGTTAAATGCAAAAGGGAAAACTCTCTATAGTCAAAACTAGCCGTGGCGATCTCTTCAATCACTCACTAAGGCCATGTATGTGGTGTGCACAACCTGAGAACATCCGGTTGCATACTAGACAAGTTGGGAACCACTGGCTGCCCACACGAGACCCCACAGAGTAGTCAGCTCATTGGTCTGCTAACTGCCAGCTGGGAGGTTTGAGTCCACCCAAAGGAACCTCAGAAGAAAGGCAGAAAAATCTACTTATGAGAAACCAGCCACTGAAAACCCCACATGGAGAGCACAGACGCACAGACGGACACATGCATGGGAGCCTATGCCTCAAGGGCAGGTTTCCTTGAACAAAGAGCATGTTCAAGTACAGATGCCAACGTCCTCATCAAAGTGTCACATCTGTGTTGGTGGCAAGGAGTGAAGGGGAATTCTATTTGGCCATGTGTCAGGCTGTAAGATCAACATACAAAATCAGTAGGGTTCCTGTGTACCACGGAGGAGAGCTCTGGAAAGGAAATTCAGAAAACAATACTTCTTATTATTTTTTCTAGGTCTACATATATTTTTAATAAATCATTTCATTGGGGCTCTAACAGCTCATATAACAATCCATACATCAATTGTATCAAACACATTTGTACTTATATTGCCATTATCACTTTCAAAACATTTTCTTTCTATTTGTGCCCTTGGTATCAGCTCCTTTTGCCCTCCTTCCCCCACGCTTCCACCATCATGAACCCTTGATAAGTTACAAATTATTATTATTTTCATATCTTATACCATTTGCTGTCTCCCTTCACTCTTATTCTGTGTTTCACCCCACACACCCCCAAGGGTGGGGCCAGAATTATAAGTTGATCAATTTGATTGGTCCCCTGTTTCTTCTCCTTCTCCCCCCCACCTTCCCCTACCCTCATGGTATCACTTTACCCATAACTGTTTCTGAGGGGTGTATCTGCCCTGGATTCATGGGTCAAGAGTTCTTATCTATACCAGTGTATAGGTTCCAGTCTAACCGAATTTGTAAGATAGACCTGGGGTCACGGAAGTGGGAGGGGGGGAACATTAAAGAACTAGAGGGATGGTGTGTGTTTCATTGGTGCTGTACTACTGCACCCTTTCGTATGACCTTCTGTCAAAGGATTCCCAATTGTCTACAGATGGGTCTTGGGTCACCACTCTGATCCCCATTGTTCTCATTGATATAATTGTTTGGAGTCTTCTGATGCCTAATACCTGATCCCATTGACACCTCATGATCACATAGGCTGGAGGGCTTTGTTGCTTCCCTGTTAGATAGCTGCTATATGTTTTAATAGCCTGGGCACCATCAGCTTTCTTCACCCCATTTGCTTATGCACTCATTTTTTTCATTAGTGATTGTACCAGCATCACAGAATGCCAGGTTAGCAACACCTTCAGAGTACAAAAGACAACAACAAGAAAATAAAAGAGATCTACATAAGTAGAAGAATGTTTCATATTCATGGTTAGGAAAACTTGACATTGTGAAAACTTCAGTACCACCCAGAGCAATCTATTAATAAAATGTAAATCTGATCCAGATCTACAGACCATTCTTTAAAGAAATCACCAACATTATATGGAAAAGAAAGAAACCCAGGACAGGTAAGCACTACTAAAGAAGATCCACAAAGGAAGAGGCCTCTCATTTCCTGACCTCCAGAGCTACTACACAGTCCTAGTAATCAAAACAGCCTGGGACTGGTACAACAGTGGGCATGTAGATCAATGAAACAGACTACCCAAAATAAACCCATCTACCTAAAGACAACAATTTTTAAGATACATTAAATGGGGGAGGCAATCTCTTCAACAAATGGTGCTGACAAAATTGGATTTCCACTTTCAGAAGAATTAAACATGATCCATACCTCACACCATATACAAAAATGAACTCAAGATGGATTAAAGACCTAAATGTAATTCTTAGATTTATAAATATCATCAGTGGGGAAATAAGGACAAGTTTAAGGGCCATAGTACATGGTATAAACTGTCAAATGTGATGAAAAACACTCACATAGAGAGGTCCTATAGAAATTGATCAAGAGTAATGTAACAGAGAGAAAATACTGAAATCAAATGGAGGCTGAGCATGATAGTGGGACAAGAGGAAAGTAAAAGGAAACAGAGGAAAGAACTGGGGGTAAAGGGCATCTATAAAGGTCTAAATACAAGAATGTACATAGGTGGATATATTTATATGTGACGATGGGGCAATAGATCAACGTGCATATACTTATAAGGTTGGTATTAGGACAGCAGATGTGCATTGGACCCCCACTCAAATACTTCCTCAGTGTAAGAACATTTTGTTCTATTAAATTAGCATTCTATGATGCTCACCTTCCTGACACGACCACTAAGAACAAATGTGAGCATAAGCAAAGGTGGTGAAGAAAGCTGATGGTGCCTGGCTATCAAAATTTGTAATATCTGGGGTCTTAAAGATTTGAAAGTAAACAAGCAGCCATCTAGCTCAGAAGCAACAAAGTCCACATGGAAGAAGCACACCAGCTTGTGGGCCCATGATGTATGAAAGGGATCAGTTTTCAGGCTTCAAGAACTAAAAATCAGGGCTGAGCCCCGGTGGCGTAAGTGGTTGATTGCAGAACTGTGGCTGCAGACATGGTGGTTCAAATCCAGCGGTGGCTCTCAGGAGCAGCGCTGGGTAGTTCCCACGACCACCAGAGGGCAGTGATGCCCACAAAAGCAAAAAAAAAGAACTAAAAATCATAACATTGTGTAATCACCTTCCTGATATGATCACTGAGGACAAATGTGTGCACAAGCAAATATGAAGAAAAAAGCTGATGGTGCCCAGCAAATATGAAGAAGAAAGCTGATGGTGCCCAGCTATCAAAAAATATAGTGCCTGGGGCCTTAAAGGCTGGAAAGTAAACAAGTGGCCATCTAGCTCAGAAGCAACAAAGCCCATATGGAAGAAGTACACTAGCCTGTGTGACCATGAGGTATCAAAAGGGATCCAGTATCAGGCATCAAAGAACTAAAATTATATCATTATAAATGAGGGGGAGTACAGATTGGGAACCCAAAGTCCATCCATGGGTGAAGCGACATCCCCTTACAGAGAGGTTGCAGGGAGGAGATGAACCAGTCAAGGTACAGTGTATTAACAATGAAATATGCAACTTTCTTCTAGTTCTCAAATGCTTCCTCCCACCCACTATCATGATCCCAATTCTACTTGACAAACCCAGCTATACCAGGGGATGCACACTGGAGTCAGAAACATGGGGAATTTAGGATAGAGTATCCCTCAGAACTAGTGGTGGGAGTGGTGATACCAGGAGGGTGGAGGGTGGGTTGAATAGAAAAGGGGAACCAATTTCAGGGATCTACATATAACCTCCTTTCTGGGGTACAAACAACAGGGAAGTGAGTGAAGGGACACATTGGACAGTGTATGATATGAAAAAGTAATAACAATTTGTAAATTATTAAGGATTCATGGGGAAGGGAGAATGGGGAGGGAGGGGAAAGATGAGGAGCTAGTACTGGGGGCCTAAGTGAAGGGAGGATGTTTTGAAAGTGATGATGGCAACAAGTGTGCAAATGTGACCTGCATACAATTGATGTATGTATGGATCGTGAGGGGAGTTATATGAGCCCCCAATAAAAATGATTTATTAAAAAAAGGGGGGGGGAGAGGAGCTTATACCAAGGGATCAAGTAGAAAATATTTGGAAATGAAGATGGCAACATGTGTACAAATATGCTTGATACAAATGTTGTATTGAATATTAGAAGAGCTGTTAGAGCCCCCAATAAAATCATTGGGGGGGGGGAGAACCACATAACCAAAGACAAAATAGACAACTGGGACCTTCTATTAAAAAGACATTTCTGCACATAAAAAGAGTAAAAAGGGAAATCAAGAAAACAATACTATTTATTTCACTACCAGATGAAATACTTAGAACTGAGGGGTTGGGGTGGAGAATGGGCAACAATATATCAGATAAGGGACTAATCACCCAAATCTATAGAAAACAGCAACATCTCAATGAGAAAAAGATAAATAATCCAATTAAAATGGGCAGAGAACAAGAAGCAGTTCACCAAGAATGGCATCCAAGGAATGTCAACAAGCTATGAAGAACTGCTCACAAACACTGGCTATTCAAGCGATGCAAACCAAAGCAATAATATGATACCACCTCACACTGATAGCAAAGGTTGTTTGCTTGGTTTTTTTAAAGGTGGAGAAGAGCATACAAATGCGAGAGGAGGTGTTGTGTGGAGAGATTGGAACCCTCACACATAGCTGGTGCGACTGTGAAACTATACAACCACTGGAAAGATATTAGATATTAGAAATATCTCATGGTGCTGCAATCTCTCTGTTTGGTCTACAACCTAAAGAAAGAAGGTGCAAATATGAGCAGAAACACGCATATCCATGTGTCTCATAACACTATTCACACCAGCAAGAGGGTGACTACAGCAGAAATGCCCACTGGTGGACAAATGCATCAATAAGCATGGGGACATACACTCAAGGGAATACTATGCAAATTAAAGAGTAATGTTGAAACTGCCAGATACTTCATGACATGATGGATTTGGAAGCTATGACGCTGGTTCGTTAGCCAATCACCTGAGCTCAAGTCTTCTATGAGGCTAGTTCTGAAAGGAAAGCATCAAGGAGCGCTCTGAGGCACCACCCAGGCTGGTTCCATTCTGGGTCAAGGGTAAGCAACTAGAACAGGTTTGTGATCTGAATAGATTTGTTTGTTGGGATGAGAATTAAGTG
The DNA here is from genome assembly GCA_004026705.1 of Nesogale talazaci. Lineage (NCBI taxonomy): Eukaryota > Metazoa > Chordata > Mammalia > Afrosoricida > Tenrecidae > Nesogale > Nesogale talazaci. The sequence continues at coordinate 5,181 of PVJH01020264.1, read as the reverse complement.
AGCTGGATTTTAAAACTAGAGGAGACACTCAACACGCCCATCACCCTTTCTAAGGCTCATTCTGATGGGCCTCAGAGAATTAAAATAAGGCGGACATGCCAAGAAAGAAAAATTCCAAATTGATGGGAACGCTTACAAGCTGCAGCAAAGGGGCCCTGCAAAAGCAGCCTGGGTTGGCAGGTAGTGAGTTCCCCATCAACAGAAGTAGAACACAGAATGAGCACATGCTAGACCAGGTGACCTTCATCAGTCCCTTCCACGTTGGAGGCTCTGAGCTGGCCAGATATCCTGGCTCCCTGTCCTGGGCATGTCCGCTCAGCTCACAGACATAGAGCTGACGAAAGGGAGCTGCCAGTAATTCCAGGTGGCTGTCCTAACAGAGGATAGCTCTGCTGCCCCTGAGGATTTACGGCCTCCCGCCTGAGTTATGGGAAGGCAGGCAGAACCTATAAAAAAGGAGCCGTCGTCCCAGCTACATGGTGCACAGGACATCAATCAACAGCAGCCTGACCACTGGAGCAGAGAGAAGATCAGGTTGCAGATTCTCACCTATAAATCCTCCCTCCCTGCACAGAAGGAGCAGATGTGTCATATTTGAGAAGAGCCCCGTGCCACAGTTTTAATTCCAGGGACATACATGGGGTAGGGACAGGCATGAGGAGGCAGCAGCTCCCTTCCAATCCCTCACACCCCATCCCTTTAGTCTCATTCCTGATGAACTGGTGCCACGGGAGAAAGAGCTGTCCATCTGAGGGCTGTAGGCATGGGATGGGATAGGGGTCAGGCGGCCTGAAGACAGTTCACAAATAGAAGACCCCTCACACTACTTCTGGATGTGGGGAGTGGACCCCCTTCCTATAAAGTATGGCCCCTTTTCTTGCAGTGTCAAGAAGTACTGGTGGCTGGAAAGCTTTAGAAGGATCGAAAAGGGCAGACTGTCCTGGACCAGCCAGCACTAGGGGTTTCGCAGTGCCCAGCCTGTGTGATTGTATACAGCAGCCCTGCTGGATCTCTTATCAAGAGGTCTGTCCTCACTAGGAAAAGGCAGTGGGCACCACACCAAGAGTTCGTAGACCTGAACCAAGGGCTGGTTTCATGCCTGGCTGGCCAGCAACCGGTGCAAGTATACCCCTCCTCTGGGCCTTTCCCCCTGTCTGTCAAATGGGGATGACCATTGCTGAACTTTCTTCTTCTACAAATCACCCCTCAAGAGTCCTCTCAGACCCCAGTCCCAGTCAAGACCAGCTTTGAAAAATTAGCATCTGAAGTCATCAGGGATCCCGCACCTTTCTGAGACAGAACCTAGGTGAGTTGACAGGATCCATGCCTGTGGTGCTCCATAATCTCTGAACTAAATCTCAGTGCATCTGTCGACAACCGGCGAGGACATTTAAAGTTGGGGCTGTCCCAGAAACCTGAGGCCGTCTGCTTGCCAGCCTAGCACAAGTGACTTCAGCTGTGCCCACCAAGAAAGGGGTCTGCGCTGACGGGGGGACTGGTTGAGGGACTCCAAGGCAGCAGATGTCACCTGCTCTGAGTGCGCTCAGGTTCACAGTCTTTCAAACTAGGACAAGACACTCACAGGAGAGAGAAGGGGCACAGGGGCCTGAAGTGGGCATCTCAGAGATGCAGTATGGTTCCCATCCCCACGACGGCAAATTTCCAAGTTTCTGTACCAATGTTGTAAACCTCTGCAAACTTCCAGCCTGCACCAGAGCAATGAAATGAAGTGACCCTACTTCTTCCCAAGTGGGTGTGGCACTGAGAAAGCAAAGGCCAAGCCTCTGATTGAAGACAGGCGTTCCCAAGGCCGCACAGCACCCTCCTTGTGAGCCTCACCACCAAGTGAGCCGGCTCACAGTGACCCTCCAGGACAGGGTGGAACTGCCCCTGTGAGTTTACAGGACTCTATGGGTGGACTCTATGTAGAAAGGCTGGTTTTCTCCCACAGAGCAACCGGTGATTTCAAACTGCCAACCTTCAAGTGAGCAGCCCAAGGCAGAGCCACTGCACTTTATGAGACTCAGTGCAGACAGGAAAGGCGCACTGGTTACCCCACTGATGCCAGGAACAGGCAGGAACATCGTTTGGGGTGTTCTGCTCCACCTCCGCCTTCCCCAGCCCTCTCAGTGTGTCCTCTAGTCCCTCTCGGTCCTTGGGAAGCCCCTCCCCCAGCATCTCTTCTCCCCTGTTGTCTTTCCTCTCCCCCTGTGGAGAAGGGAGAAAAGACAGCAAGATGAGGCTCAGTCTGGCACTCTGGACTCCTTGGTCTCAAGATGCAAGAGGGGGTGCCGAGAAGTAAGTCCTTCCTGCCTTGACCGTGAGCACGTGCTGGGTGAGCACGTGCCCTCTCCCCTGAGCTTGAGCTTCAAAGTGACAAGTGTGCCTGGGCATCTCAGACGCAGTGTGAACAGGACAGGGGTGTGCCTCCCTTCCCTGAGCCCAGGGCCGGGCTCATTGGGGAGGGCAACAACACTTGGAGCTAACGCTCTCAGTAAGACTTATTTCCCTCTTTCCCACATCCCCCTCCACCCCTCAATCCATCAGCCAATCCAGATGCCTCTGCCTCCAAAGTGCCTCTAGCACCCCCACCGGATCTGCACCCCAGCTCCACCACGTGCACGATCTTCCTTAACTGCCCCGTGTAGTCAGGCAGAGCACGTGTTGTTCTTCATATGAATAGGCATCTTCGTTATTTACAACCTTCTGGTGTTGCCAGAGCAAAACCCAAATTCCATATTAGGACTAGAAGGCCTGTTGACCTCTGGTTCCTAACCACCTCTCTGACTTCATCTCCCATCATGCCCTCTTTGCTCTTATGGCTCCAGTCTGATGGGTCTTCCATGTGGTTCTCCAGCAAGTCAAGCCCACATCCACCTCAGGACCTCTGCCTGTTCTGTCCATTCTGGCAGGACAGCTCTGTTCCCAGAGTTTACCTTAGCTCCTCTGAGGTGTCCTCCCTGACCTTTCACACACTCAGCCCGTAGCTCCATTGCCTGGGGTCCTGCCTGCCACAGAGCAGTCCAGGAGAGATCCCTGCTAAGTGGATTGAGACTCAAGGAAGAAGTCACAGGGAGGAGACAGCAAGGGCAGGCAAACTTGTTCCTCGAATGAGACTTTACTGTTTGGCGCTCCTCGGTTCCCTCCCCTGGACACACTGAACTTGGTTAGAGCCCCTGTTGTTGCAGCCAAGGCAGAGGCCCAGTAGGCGGACATGGGCATCCCCTCTCCTCACAGTCTATCCCTGCCTTGCACAGCCACATGGCCCAGTAGGCAGAGCTGTAGCAGCCGGGCCCCTTGACAGAAGCAAATGGCTGCAGGCTGCAGGTGCCACCCCTGGAGGAGAGACAGAAACTCTCTGAGGCCAAAGCCAGCCAGCACAAAGGGACCGCACCCAACGCTATGTAGAGGGAGTTCCTCCTCCCACCTCACGGCTTCTGTTGTCAAATAGGTCTCCAGTTTAGCCATTTTCAGGGTACAATTCAGTGACCTTAACCAAATTCAGCAGATTGTGAAGCCATCATCACTATTTCCAGAGCCTTTTTTTATCACCATAAACAGAAACTCAGTACCTGCTCTGCCCTGCCCAGCCCCGCTCGTCAACTTCCTGTCTCTACAGTTGTAGACAATTCCAGACGTTTCACACAAGGGAGATGGGCTCAGACGCACCCTTTGCGGACTGAGTTTGTGAGGCCCGTACGTGTCACGGCAGGCATGAGGACTTCACTTCTTCTGTACGTATGAGTAGTACTCCGCATTTTGTTTACTCACACACCTGTCAGCGGGCTCTTACGTCGTGCCCACCTTTGGGGAATTGTGAGCAGTGACAGAAAGGAATGTGCTCACACAAGTAGCTCTCTGCTCTCCGCTCTTCCTGCCTTTTGCGTGCATACCTGGAGGTGGGATTGCTGGGTGGAGTGGTCATTCTTTACTTAACTTCTTGACCGTCTGCCTCTGTGACTGCCTCTCAGTTCGCCAATCCTCGCCAACACTCGCACTTGTCTTTTCTGAGAATAGCCATCGGGTGGGTGGCTGGGCAGTGCTCTTGTACTGTGCTTGTGATTCGCATCTCTCTATCTTTCATGTGCTCATCACCTGTTGGCAACCACATTACCCTGTGTGGTAGTTCCATATTGTTGCCAATTTGGGAGGAACAAGAGTAAAGGGGTGGAGTTTAGCCTGTCAATCAGGTCCCAGCTTGATGACCTCATTTGGAGGTGCTAAGGAGATAAATAATTCGCTGAAGGAGGGACACAGGCAGAATCCCTGGGAGACATTCCACCTGAGAAGACACATGGAGCTATGATAGTGCCCAGCTAGTGCCCTGAGTTGAAGGAGCCACGTGGAGATGTGTTGAGATGCTTACAATGCCACTGGATCCACAAGATCTCCCACCTACTGGCCTGCGGCGTTCCTGCATTTGGCATCCTGCATGTATTTCGTGAGTCTGAAGAGGACTTTATAGATTGGTATTGGACATATGGGCTAATATTGGGCTTATGGACTGGGCTGGAATACTTTCTCAATAGTCAATTGCTCTTGTATATCAACCTCTTTCTTATACAATATGTCTCTATGAATTCATTTCTCTAGTCAACCCGGACTAACACACTTGTCTCATTTGCACAGCTGCCCAAGGCCCAGGAGGGAGAGAGACCTGGCTGAGGTTGCACAGCCAGGAAGGAGCAGGCACTGAAAGATCCATGAGGAGCCGTAACTTCCAGGCCGGGCCATGCAGTTATCTGCTCCGCACAGGGACAGTCTCTTCCCCACATGCTGGTGCTGCTCTAACCCTTCCTAGAAGGAAAAGCGCAGCGGTCTTTACTTCCAGACATCACTCTAGGATGCCCACCCTCAGTCCCCTAATCTAGGCCCTTCCATTACTCCCAGGCTCCCCCCTGCCTCGACACCCAGATCCTCACCATCGCTCATCGGCCTTACAAATCCTGCTCACATCTCTTGCTCCTCCCTTGCTCCACATTCAGCCTCTCCCACCGTCGCCACGGTCTTGGAATGGTCTTCCTGGGGTACTTGTCCCCTAACCCCTGCAGGTCCTCGACTGCAGCAAAAATGGTCAATGCCCTCAACCCCTCCAGTCTGTGCCCACTTGTTAGGCCTACCTGCTAGCTGTTCTGTGGAATGCTTGGCCACACTCAGTGTGTGTGTGTGTGTGTGTGTGTG
>PVJH01020263.1:0-40993 GCA_004026705.1 Nesogale talazaci | reverse complement strand
AGAGAACTGTAAGCTCCCTGCAATGCATGTAGTTTATTCCTCACGTGGTTGAGCCTTGTCTCTTGTTTGTAACAGGTGTTCTTGCGATGGATGCACTTCACCGCCAAGTCTTACCATTTCTTTTGAGGAGAATGAAAGAAGATGTTTTGCAGGATCTTCCGCCCAAAATTATTCAAGACTACTACTGTACTCTTAGTCCTCTGCAGGTAAGAAATAGGGTGATTGTGGTTGTTGATGATATGTTTACCAAAGGGGCTTGGATTTTTGGCTTTGCTTATTCTGATTTAACTTCTGTGTCTCTAGACTTTAAGAGTAAGACTGAAATAGATTCTTTAAAATCTTCATCATTAGGCTGAGCCCCAGAGGCGTAGTGGTTATGTGTGGGACTGCGGCCCACTGGGATGGAGGTTCAATTCCAGCTCCACAGGAGCAAAGGCTGGGCCTCCTACTCCCACTACCAGAGGGCAGTGATGCCTAAAAAACTTAAAAAAAAAAAAAATCTTCATCATTGTTCGTTTGCTTTTGTGTCTGAATTTTCTTTTGAAAAAATTTACAAGATTTTAAATTAATGTGGAAACAAGCCTGTGTTTCTACTAGCCAATTATATAAATGCTATCATATTATCCTCAAATTAACAGAAGCATTGCTAATCTCCATTTTTATCAATAAGGAAAGCTATGAAGCTCAGAGAAGTAGAGTAACTTTCCCAGGGTTTACAGTTAGCATGAGGACTGAGGCCAGTGATAACTTCAATCTTTTACAGTATTATAAAACACTGACTAAATGTTCAAAACAAAATTTGTATAGAGAGATTACAATCAAAGGAATTCATGGTATGTCTTTGTGCTTTACTTTTTTTAAGTACATAAATGGAAACTATCTTGTTTATGTAAAAGGTAGTAGCCAACCATTCTGTTTGAATGTTTGCCTTACCTCTATGCTAGTATCTCTCAATCTATTTCATTATAGGGTACTAGTCTAGACAGGGTCCTAATCTAGCTGCTTGCTGAGACAGCCCTATGATCTTCATTGTCTCTTTCTCTGGGACAGCTATTCTTCCTTCCAATATAAAAACTGAATTCATTAACCATTTAAAAAAAAAGCTGAGGCTGAGCCTCGGTGGCGTAGTGGTTGTGCGCGGCACTGCGGCCCTCTGGGATGGAGGTTCAATTCCAGCTCCACGGAGCAAAGGCTGAGCCTCCTACTCTCACCACCTGAGGGCAGTGATGTCAAAAAAAAAAAAAAAGCTTAAAGTACAATAAAAAACATCTAATGATATACTGTAAATGGTGTTAAAAACCAAGGTATAAAGCACATTTGGATGAAGCGAGCTAGAGAAGGAAGTTCAATTTGTGTTATTTTTTTAAAGCAACCATGGAATTTTATTCTCTGATACCCATTTTTAATAGCTCTTAGGTTTTCCCCATTTTCACATATCTCAAGGCAGGAATCAAAACCCCAAAGTAATGCTGCAGCATTAAAAAATTTTTTTTTGTCTCGGAAAGCACCTAGTGAGTGCTTAGATATTTTCTCATTTATTTATAAGGGTTTGGGATCTCTCTTACTGATAAAGGGATTTATTCTTCTTGAGCAAGTGGAATATTGAAGCTAAGACATAGAGTTCCCCAAAATGAATGACAGTGCCTATAGGTGGGGTACGTGTGAGGCTCATGATTGAAGGACCAAAGGGGACTGCAGAAGCAGCTACCTGCATTTTATCTTGGAATATGTTCTATCGCACAAAAGTTTGTGATTGTCAGGGTGAAGTACTGAGTACTGTATATACTTGAGTATACGCTGACCCCAAATATCAGCCAAGGCACCTAATTTTACCACAAAAAAATGCAGTAAAAATGTGCTGAAAAACTTGGTTTATACACGAGTATATACAGTACTTTTTTTCTGAAAAGGTTGGTAGGCCAAATAAATTTGGAAACCTATGTTCCAAGATTATGATCCTCATATAACCAAATTCAATGCATTATATTCGTTCTCTTAAGTGGAATTTTGAAAGAAGTTATAAAGATATAGGGGATAATTTGTAGAATCATCAGTAATAATATAGATCATGATAAATAAAATGATTTCCGATAGTGGAAGACTGATTGAAATAATAGTTTGACTTATAAAATAAAGTGTATTACCCATGAGTAATGTGTTCCCTTAAAACTATATGAGACCAAATCAGCACAGATCAGAATAGGAGGGGGGAGAGGCTAGAGAATGCTGACTTGAGAACATTACAACAGTTTGTATAAAATGGTGAAGTGGAAACCTGTGTGCTGTGTAAACTTTTCACCTAAAACACAATGAAAAATATATATATATACATATTTTAAAAGAAATTATACTTACTGCTTTTATGGTACACTTTAACAGGTTCAGCTCTATGAAGATTTTGCCAAGTCTCGCGCCAAGTGTGATGTTGATGAAACTGTTTCTTCAGCTGCACTTTCTGAAGAAACTGAAAAACCAAAGCTTAAAGCTACAGGCCACGTATTCCAGGTATAAAATATAGTCCACTTTTTTTTTTTGGTGGCATCACTGCCCTGGTAGGAGTAGCAAGTCCAGCCTTGCTCCTGGAGGGCTGCTGCTGGATTTGAACTGTCAACCCTGTGGGCTGAGTCCTGCAAACTACTACTAAGCCACCGGGGCTCAGCCTATAGCCCACTTTTGTATTTTTTTGGGGGGGGGGCATCACTGCTCTCCGGTGGTGGGAGTAGGAGGCCCAGCCCCACTGCTGGAATTAAACCTCTGTCCCAGTGGGCCGCAGTCCCCCGCACAAGCACTATGCCACCGGGGCTCAACCTATAGTCCACTTTTTAAATGTTGATTCTTGTTCTTCACTGGAGCAACTTTTACATGGGCCACTTAAATATAATTTTATTAATTTTTATTTTGCATTTTTTGTATGTTGTTAGTTGCGATTGAGTAAATCCCAACTCATGGTAACCATAATAAAAAATAGTTACAAGTATTAATTTGTTACTAAAAGTAAACAACTTGGCAAGTTGTTTGGAAGGTCTCCTAGTTGATCCTTATTAAAGTTAAATGTATACAATAAAATACACACTTGTGTATCACATAGTTTTAGAATACTTCTGCTTTCAATTAAAAAAATACTGGAGCACATGCAACATGGCAGTGATTTTTGTTTTTCCTTTTCTTCTAAGCTGAGGTTGAAGTAGAGAATAAAACAGAAGCCTTCCCTTGTGAAGATGGAAAATAGTAAATAAGATGTGAATTAAGAGAAAAAAAAACAATTATATGGTATACGGCAGCTTCAAAAGTTCATGGAAATTTCCATTCCTTTTCAATTGAACTATGAGAGTGGGAAGATAGGCTGTAGTTTAAAAGACAAAATTGGGGAATTCTGAGTGAGAATGTGATAAAAAAATACAGAATACCTGTGACAAAATCATGCCTTATCTGCTTCAGGAAACAACAAATAAAAAAGAGGTGGGAAGTGTCGACTCATTTTTTTCTTTTCCTCTTGAAATATTCCATAATAAAGAACCTTCCAACCCTCATTTCCACCAGTAAAACGAAACACTACATGGCATTTTTAAAGTAAGAGGGAAATGGAGTTGTGAAAACCTATTTTAAAATATGAGACCCGGGATGTGGTTAAATCAAAGAAAATAAACCACTTGAAATAATCACCTAACCTGTCCTAGACCTACTAAAGGAGAATTAACATGTAAAGAAGAAAGACTGTTAGATTTGTAAGTTAAATGGAGAAGCAGCTCATTGTCTAGTGGGGGGAACAGACAGACAATACAATTTACATAGTGTAGCTGCCATAAAATTGTCAACATCTTATTTTTAAAAATAGGGGAGCCCTGGTGGCCTAGTGGTTGTGTGCGGGACTGTGGCAAGGCTGGGCTTCCTACTCCCTGCAGGGCAGCAGTGATATCACTCACACACACACACACATTTTTTTTAAAAGAAAGACCATTTTGGGCTGAGCCCCAGTGGCATAGTGGTTGTGCACGGGACTGCGGCCCACTGGGTTGATGTTCAAATCCAGCAGCAAGGCTGGGCCTCCTACTCCCACCACCAGAGGGCAGTGATGCCCTAAAAATCAAAACAAAAACAAACAAAATAAATAAATAATAGGGAAATTGATGAAGATATTTCGTTTTGTTTTGTTTTTTGGGCATCACTGCCTCTGGTGGTCATGGGTACTACAATGAAGATATTTCGTATTCTTAACATATAGCTAATAGATTAAAGCTATAAGGCATAGTTTATAATATACTCAGTTCATTAGATCTAACTATTCAGAGGTAATCTGGAGAGATATAGCAAATTAACAAGAGTAAAGTGAGAAAAATGAGTATTGTGACATGTGAAATGACTTGTTAGAAAAAAATGACTTGTTACACCTTTTCCTCCCTTTCAAAAGGCATTACAGTACTTACGAAAACTATGCAATCACCCGGCATTAGTCCTAACACCTCAGCATCCAGAGTTCAAGAGCACAACTGAAAAATTGGCAGCTCAGAATTCTTCTCTTCATGATATTCAGCATGCCCCTAAGCTCTCAGCTTTGAAACAAGTAAGCATATATTTTATGTGTAACTCTCAGCAAATTTGCTTTTCTAAAAGATTACCAGTGTGTTTACTTTACCTTTTAATTTAGCATGTCTAATTTTAGGTATATCTTTTTTAAATGGAACTGTAAAAGGAATTCTAGTATTAAATTATGCTAACATCAGTAACCAAAATAATAGTTTTAAAATTTAATATCCTACTGGACTTAATTTTAGCTTGTTTACATCTTAGAATGATTCTTTTTGTCTTTTCTGTACAGTCACGTCATATGTTAGTAGAGACTTCACTTATACAAGACCTCAGTTTTTTAGGTCTAGATCATGGAGGGTTCGTCTACTCCTTCTGTTCTCTTAAGTAGGAGAGAGGTGTTTGCTAAAATTTTGCCTCTAGAAATATGATGACGTGTTTGCCAGCAAGCAATAGTGAACTGAGAAAAAGTGACCATTGCCAGAGTAAGAAAGTTTCAGAAGCTTGAGCCATATATGGAAACCCTAGGTGACATGTAATAGAGATAAGCAGTCAATTTTAAAAGCCAGGAAAAAAACTTTTGTCCTGAAATCACTCGTGACTCATAGTGATCTTACAGGACAGAATAGACCTGCCACATAGGGTTTCCAAGGCCGAAATCTTTAAGGAGGCAGCTGCTAGATTCTAACCACTGTGCCACGTGGGTTCCGGTAGAAGAGAGTACCTGGGTCAGTCTGTCCCACGAGGAAGAGTTGTGTCTCATTGGTGGCAAGTTCACTTTACTAAGCCCACGTATAGAGTAGGTGCCATGGGGTTAGTAATGGTGGGATGCCACAACAGGGACACCATAGTTCCACTGTATCCATCAGGCCAACTTTTTAGTATCATTTATAGTTCTGGGCATACTGTACATAGAAGACCAGGGTCAAGAAATCTAGAAATCATTTATTGTGAGAAGTGATCGGATAAACGGAGGTAATATGTAGCCTGTGACGCTGCTGCTCTTTGTTGCCCTTAAGGCGGATCCTGACTTACAGCGACCATCCATCTATGTGCAGGGCAGAACTGATTTTTAGGGTTTCCAAGGCAGACCTTTTGGATGCAAACTGCTGCATCCTCTTCCCAGGGGTCTCTGATGAGTCTGGTTCACTGACTTGTCAGCTGAACTGTTTTTGCTACACCAGGATTTGTTACACGAAGTTAGGTAGGGCAAAATAAAAGTGAAATGCTATCTAGAGAGGTGACCAGCCTCTCCGATAACCCATATAGGGTCCATTGGCAATTACGGTTCTCAACCTATGGGTTACAGCCCCTTTGGGGGTCGAACAACCATTTCACAGGGGTCACCCAATTCATAACAGTAGCAAAATCACATTTATGAAGTAGCAACAAAAATAATTTTATGGTTGGGGTCACCACAATATCGGGAACTGTATGAAAGGGTCGTGGCATTAGGAAGGTTGAGAACCAATGTTCTAGACTCTTAACTCGGACATTGTGGATAGATCCCGAGTTTACTTGTGTTTATGGTTTAATGCAAAAACAAACAAAAACAGCTGAAACACTTGGGTAAGTTGGTTAAAAAAAAAAAAATCCGGTCTTTTATGTGTTAAAATCAGCTTTTCAAGGCTCTGAACCAAATTTTTCAGATTATTTAAGAGTTCATCATTCTGAATATACTCAGCTACAAGAGGTTATTTGGAAAACAGGATGCAATTTTTACTGCCAGATGGAAATCCCAATTTTAAGTAATTTGTGCACATTGCTGGAGGTAGCACTGGAATTTCAGCGTTTTATCTGGTAATATATATACTCGAGTGTAAGGCGAGTTTTTCAGCACATTTTTATACAGTTTTTGTGGTAAAATTAGGCGCCCCAGCGGATATTCAGGTCAACTTATACTCGAGCCTACCTGGTAAGTGTGGATTGATTTGAATGGTGATAATGAAAAGACTGTGGTAACTGAGTACAAGGCACGGACCTGGTCAGCCATCTGTTCCCTCCAGAATCCCCTGACCGTGGAAACCCTGCACAAGGGCTCACTGAAAACCTAATCTTTATGCTGGGTATGGCCGGGTGGGGCTGAATCACTCCGAAGAGATGGCCCAAACCTCGGTAGGGCTGCGTGTGCATGTGCGTGTACACACACATGCACACGCTTGGTTTAAGTACAGACTGGGGGTGGGGTGAAGAGTAGATGAGGATCATGCCATGATCAGATGCCATTCTTCTATTTGAGAAGTAAGCTCCCTTTTTATATCACTGCCCTTACTTAGCTGTCTTAAGAGGACAGAGTAGGGGGGTGGGGGGAGCCTAAGGAATTCTAGTGAAAATTAGTGAAGACTTGCACTTTGTTGTTTCCAGTGCACAGTGAAGAGGTATATTTGAGCTGTTAGAGAACATAAAGGACTTTGTCCCTTAAAGTATTTATCCAGGTGTTCCCCAGGTTTCATGATTCTCAAGGATGACTCAAGACCCAGCGTGTAGGCAGTCCTACACATGCTTGTGTATTATTTACCTGAAAAGAGTGTAATGAGAAGTAAGGCCAAAGAACAACCAGGTTCAGGTTCTCGGGGACGTCACATCAGCTATACTCAGCATCACACTGAGCACATGTGAGATGTTGCCTGTCAGGGAAGTTCGTTAGACTCTCTGTCCAAGACTTTGATTGGAGGTTAGTGATGTACCCAGTACGTAACCAAAACTGTAGGCTCCAGAAGGAAAGCAGGTGCCAGCATAAGTCATAGTGTACTAATTAAGTGTTTAGGACCAGTAAACCTCCTGAATCAAGCAGAAAATGGTGAGCATACCACCTAACTCCAAATGCCCAGACTTCAGCAAAGGCAACATCCTATTAGCAGGCCTTTCTAAGGAGAACCTGCCCAGGTTTGCTTGTCAGCATTTCTACATTCTGTTTAGAGACTGCCTGGATTGGCTCGTTGGTACCTTTCTCATCTGAGATTTTTATTTTCTAAGTAACATCTTTTAGTAGCAAAAGTTAGTCATCCAAGATCCTAGAGATGATGGTACTATGGGGTTTTCCAGACTTATCCAGACATATTCTTGGGCTTTAGTCACTACTTGATTATTGTTCCTGCCATGCCAGCGAGCCACTTACATAGCAGGAAATACAGCAGTATGCTTCCTGCCATTAAAGATAAGATGTTGGTTTATAGATGATGCAGTAAGTTCTTTAATCAGGAAGCCAAGTGTCCTAGCTAAAGACTTTGGTTCGCTTTTGGGGGGGTAACTTTTATCTCTGCCAAATTTAACAGCTCCAATCCTTTATGAACTGTATTTGTCATAGTGAGGTGGCTGTCTAGTTTTATTAGACCCATGCAACAATTGTTTTTTCCCCTTCAAGTTGCTGTTGGACTGTGGTTTGGGAAATGGCAGCACTTCGGAGAGTGGCACTGAGTCTGTTGTTGCCCAGCATAGGATACTGATCTTCTGTCAGCTTAAGAGCATGCTTGATATAGTAGAACACGATCTCCTGCAACCCCACTTGCCCTCCGTCACGTACTTGAGATTAGATGGCAGCATACCTCCTGGTCAGCGGCATTCCATTGTTTCACGGTAAGTCTCTTCCTAATTCTATGTTCATAAATCAAACTGTGGTAAAAATAGTTTTACTTAGAGAAATTTGCCTCAAAATTTTACTTTTTTAAAGTCACGCTAACTTAATCCCCCAAAAGAGAGACCATATTAGGAAAGTGAAACAGAGCATGGAAGGAAGTCAATATAAAGAACTACTTCTCCAGGGAAAATAAGCAAGTGGCTTCGTTAAAATCTCTCTTCTGGGGCTGAGCCCCGGTGGTGTAGTGGTTGTGCGTGGGACTGCGGCCCACTGGAATGGAGGTTCAATTCCAGCTCCACGGAGCAAAGGCTGCGCCTCCTACTCCCACCACCAGAGAGCAGTGATGCCTAAAGAAAAAAAATCTCTCTTCTGATTCCTGGTAACTGGTCCAGCTATGAAGTACAAAATCCATTGTGCAGTGTTAAAATATCATCTGCACCCACTGCTTTGTGATTTCAGGAACGTGGGTTTTTGTACATGCTGATTCCTAGTTTCTGTGATAAATCTGCTGGCTTTCAGAGTGCGCATTTTTAACAAGCACCCCACGTGATGGATAGAACAGTCACTTGAAGTGACTGGATGCAGAACCCAGATGGGACGGACTCCTGACCCTACTATTTAAGCAAGGTCCTCTCGGTCCAGTTTATCACACAACCTCAGCCTCTCTAAAATAGCATAGTGGGGAAAGGGACAGCGATGCCACCATGAGAGAGCTGCTGTAATAACTTGAAGAAATACAGTCATCCACACAGTAAAAATAAAAGAGGTAGCAGCTTTTACTAATCTTTGCAATAATGCTAGTTTTTCCTTATCAAAACCTTTAAGACTAGCACAAAAGTAGCAGCCGTTAATACTTTCATCATCTACTTTTTCTGAATGAGGTGGCTTATTCCCTTCTGTCTACATAGTATTCATTTAAAAAAACAACAACTCAAACATCGAGGCAGTGCAACTGATAGCAACCCAGAGCACAGGTGGCTTCCTCCGGCTTTCGGAGACTGTAACTCTTCACGGACGTAGACAGGCCCAAGGAGGTTCATAGGTGCGTCTTCATTATAATTAGTACTTCAAACTTTTCATCTCAGAGCCTAAAGTACAACTGACATGGATTGAATTGTGCCTGCCCCATACTGCCCACCCTTCCCCCAACCCCTCTCCAAGTATGCGTCAGTATGTGTCAGAGGGGTCTCAGTAGTTTGGTAGTTACATAATGATTCCCCCAGCCTCCATCTGTTGGGAGAGTTTTGCTGGGGTGTGGCCTGCATCACCTTCTATCTTACAAAAAAAGAGAGATGAGCAGAGAGGGAGAAACCTGGCTAGCATCAAGAAAGAAGAGCAAAGAGGGAAGGGTCCCACCGGATCCAGGACCACTGCATCAAGAACTAGGCCTAAGAGAAGATTGATGGCAAGATATGTGAAGATCTTCAAGGGACACGAGGCTCGTGGATGTTGAGGGCAGACCGTGACCTTCCATCAGATCTGACAGAGAAAGCTTTGTATTAAAGCTATCCTGATCCTGAATTTGGACTTCTAACCTCTCTTAAACTGCAAGAAAACAAGTTTGTTAATAATGGTATTTCTGGGGCTGAGCCCTGGTGGCGTAAGTGGTTGAGTGTGGGACTGCAGCTAGCGGGCTTGGCGGTTCAAATCCAGCGGCGGCTCTCAGGAGCAGCACTGGGTGGCGCCCACGACCACCAGAGGCAGTGATGCCCACAGGAAAAAAAAAAAGGTATTTCTGGGGCTGAGCCCTGGTGGCGTAGTGGTTGTGCGCAGGGCTGCGGCCCACTGGGACGGAGGTTCAATTCCAGCAGTGGGGCTGGGCCTCCTACTCCCACCACCGGACAGCAGTGATGCCCCAAAAAAATAAAATAAAATAATGGTATTTCTGAATGAGCCCTGGTGGCATAGTGGTTGTGCGTAGGACTGCGGCCCACTGGGTTGGAGGTTCAAATCCAGCACCAAATCTGGGCCTTCTACTCCCACCACCAGAGGGCAGTGATGCCAAAATTTTTTTTTAAATAATAAAAATATAATGGTATTTCTGTTAATGAAATTTCTCACAAGTTTTAAAGTTAATCTGTGCACTGAAGATGCTGTGTATATCAAAAGAAGATACTGTCATCTAAAGTCATAGCAATACCCTTTCATGGATTATTAAAGCATTGCTCTCATTTAGTTCAGTTTGCTAGAGAAATCTTGCAAAGAAATATATTAATTCTATTTTTTCATATATACATTTAGGTTTAACAATGATCCATCCATAGACGTCCTCTTACTTACAACTCATGTTGGTGGCCTGGGGCTGAACTTAACAGGCGCGGACACAGTGGTCTTTGTGGAGCACGACTGGAATCCCATGCGAGACCTGCAAGCCATGGACCGGGCCCATCGCATTGGGCAGGTAAAGATCCCTTCTCTCGTATGTTGACCTACACTCTGCTCTGATGCTCTTGAACAAAGTGGTACTTCATGAACTAGTAGAAGTTTTTGGGGGCTGAGCCCTGGTGGCGTAGTGGTTGTGCACGGGACTGCGGCCCACTGGGATGGAGGTTCAATTCCAGCTTTGGCTCCACAGGAGCAAAGGTTGGGCCTCCTTTCCCACCACCAGAGGGCAGTGATGCCCCAAAAAACAAACAAAAAGAACCAAAAGACCAAACCCAAACAAACAAAAAGTTTTTTGGTTGGGAAAGCCAAGGACTTGGTCCCTTTCTAATATTCTGTGATTCTTTGCAAACATTTTCAGTTTATGGGGCCAGAGAAATAAAACTCAACCCTAAGTAGATAGTAATACATGCTTATTACAAGAGTATGTATGCCCTTAACTTGGCTTTGAAACTTGTCGGTTTATTTTTGCTACAGTTGTTAATCTGTTTTTCTCATTCAGAAACGTGTGGTTAATGTGTACCGATTGATTACCAGAGGAACATTGGAAGAGAAAATAATGGGTTTGCAGAAATTCAAGATGAACATAGCAAATACTGTTATTAGTCAAGAGAATTCTAGTTTGCAGAGTATGGGGACGGATCAGCTTCTTGATCTGTTTACTCTTGATAAGGTAAATAATTTGTACAATTTGTTGTATCTTTAATGAGTTTAAATGCTCCCCAATACTGTTTGTTAAGAGATATGCCCTTTGAAAGCATTGTTGATGTTCATACACAAAAAATCTTTAGGGTACTAGCTAAAAAGTTTTGACTTTTTGATTGATGTCTCCAGCTTCTTGCCCCGAGGTTTCTTAGCCCGCTCCTGCTAGAAGGCTGCTGCTGCTGGCCTTGGTGCCAGGTCTCATGCTTTCTTCCCATGCCTACTGTTAACTGATTGCCATAGGCTTAAAATAACATCACTGAGCATGGGCGGAGGATAAATGTCTATTTTACAACGTGATTTGAGGCTACAGTGAAATAGCTATGTAAGCCTTTCAGCAAAGGTACATAACATAGATGTAAATAGTTCTGGTTGTTGATGGCTCTTGTTGGGCCAGGTTGCTCCCTACTCCGGGCACTCCCATGCATGCTGCCTGGTTCTCGCTGGCTGACGGTCAGAAGATCACCCCTGTGTCTTTCTTCCCTGTGCTAGCCTTAAAGTTGGAGAGCAAACCATGATCAGTAGAAGGTACCAACTGGAAATAGTGGCCAATCTAAAATGTGAAGCTAACACGGTTGTATTGGAAGTCTCGTGTAAGTTTAGAAGGTCAACTCCCCTCACTGATTTGTGAGAAATTGCCTTATTACACTATGAAATTAAACTACCTATAATATCATGATTTCAGTATCCAAATCTGGAAGTTTTAAACCACATTTGAAATGGCTGGGTCCTGTTTGAAACAGATTACTTAGCTTCCCCTCAAAGATGACCAAGTTTGATGTCACTACAATTAAGGTTTCATTAAAAGGACTAGGGATGCTGAACCTAGAGAAGAAGGCTACAAGAGAAAGAGAATGGCAACGCGAGTTCTTTGTCATGTGCTTAGGTACTTTTGAAGCTGTTTCCAAATAAAAGGCTAAAACCTATAAAAAATACTGGAGTGGTGGGGAAACAGGTTAGACTATCCAATGAGATCACGAGCTTCCTGTCATTTGAAATGTTCAACTCTTTTGGTGAGGTGGTAAAGTGTGATATTTTATGGAAAATATCCTTCTTGATACTGATCTTTCCTTTTCTCTTTCTCAATTTTTCTAAGGATGGTAAAGCTGAAAAAGCTGATAGCTCTGCTTCTGGAAAAGCGAGTATGAAATCGATTCTTGAAAACCTAAGTGATCTTTGGGATCAAGAGCAATACGATTCAGAGTACAGCCTGGAAAATTTTATGCATTCTCTCAAGTAACTATCAAATATTGTAAATGCAATTGCTGCTAGTTCATTTACATTTCTGCTGATATTCAGCAAATTTCAAAGTTTATGGCAGACTTCTAGCACAATGTGTAAATAGATCTGAAGAATATGCAGCATATGCTGGCACTTGTTTCAGTAGGGGGAGCAAGTTATTCTCAAATATTTGCACTGTATAAAATTTAAATGTTAATGTGAAATGGTTTAAATTTTACAAGCTGAATAGCTGCAGAGCAGAGGATCCAAACCAGGTTTACATGTGCTACCAGGAGGTGTTCTTACTCTGAACAAGCTTCCTCTCTTTACTTAGTGACTTTGTACAGGATAATATCTGGGAGGACCTTAGTGTTCATGTACATTTTTATTTTAAATGGAACTTGTTTTTATAATTGTTTAAAAAGAGGGCTTTTTTAAAAAAAATAATAAAAGCCTTAATGAGCCATAATTTTAAGAAATTATTGGTCAGTCTTAGAACATGACAGAATGTTAGACAATTAATTGAACCAAGCGCTCGGTGGAAACCTTTATATATTTAATGCAAATGTATAGTGTTTTTCAAATCCTTAACACCATTTTGTCAACTTTTAAAATATAATGTCAACTATTCTAAATACAGGTAATGGTCTATTTAAAACTACCATAACATCCTATTAAGAGGGTGGATTTTTTGGGGAGGGGGGGGTTGTTTTTAATTTATCTAAAGGCTAGGATATAGCCAAATTCAAAGACATATGTATTCAATAGGTTTCAATCATATATATAATATATTTTTTGTAACTATGAACATTCACAAAATTTTCCAAAAGTAGATTTTACACTGTTTAGAAATCTTAAAACAATGTTGAAAAGACTGTTTATTGTAGTAATGCATGGTTGAAACATAAAAGGGAGAAGTAACTCCCCTATATACACAAACATAAATACACATCTCTATATGCATAGACAGATCTATCCCACATCCAAAAAGTGCCTAGTGCTGGCACTAAAAATCATATAGTTATACTGGGCAGCAATAATAATTGGGTGTGAGGCTGATTAAATAGTGTTAGAAAAGAGAGCTCAATGGTGAGGGTAGTATGTGTGAAGATAAGCATGTATGTGTATATAATTATAAATTTCACACTCATAAATTACACATGCCTGTGTGCACAGATTCTGGATATATTTGTGTGTGTGTGTGTGTGTTGTGTGTATATTTACACACATAGATTAATAAACACCTCCAAGGTTTGTGGCTGGCCATTCACATCAGTTTAAAAACACCAGACCTCAGCTATAGAATAAGGGACATTTTGTGTAAAATCATTATATTGTTCAGCATTTAGAAGCCATGGACATCTGTCATATTTCAGAAGCTTTGACAACCAAACTGTAACATTAAATCTAGCATTCCATAAGAGAATAAAACATAAGATTGAAACTGTAAAATAAATGCAACTGTGTGTTATTTGTAGGAAATGATCACTAGTTAGAAAGAACAAAAGATTAGAATCTCTATATCAGAACTCATGATCCTATCACTTGTTTCTTAATTGTTTACAATCAAATGGAAACTCTTGGCTTTGTACAGAATGTCCATTGTACATAGCACTAGGTACCTGAGTCGATGTACTTAAACCGAATGTTTTTATTAACCATTATTTACTATTTTCATAAACCAGCTATTTAACATATAGCTCATAGGAATCTAGTTTATAAACCAGAGTCCACCTGCCCCCGAGGGCTTCCAAGGCTGTATGCTGTCACAGAAGCAGACCGCCTCGTTTGTCTCCTGAGGGGCAGCAGCCGAGTTCAGACTGCTCGCCTTTGGGATTAGCTGTCTGGCAGTTTAGCCTACTGCGCCCTAGAGCCCATTTGGTGTGAATCATTAATGTACAGTATTTTTTTTCCCCTTGATCATTAGATTGTGGGGAAAGAGTTTGTCAGATAAGTGTAGTTTTCTAATGACCAAAGAGATACCGGTCTTATTTTCTATGGCTTCCAAAGTTTTACCCTTTTCCTCCCCCTAGGAAAACTGTACAGGATGCCAGGTTGCTGTAATCTTTCCCTGCTGTCCGTGCTCCGTGTAACAGAAGTATAGAATAATCTGTATATGTGTGAGGTAGTTTATAAGAATACGTTAGGAACAATATGTCATTAAAGACATAGGAAAAGACTGCAGAGAATTTACACCATAAAAGGCTGTTCAATTTTCTCTTTTTATAAGGTTAATAATTCCATCTGAAAATGTATGCATGTGTATAGTAAAACATTTCTAGACAGACAGACAAGAAAATGTAATAGTGATTTACCTCAACTGGAAAATGGGGGCCTGAAACAACATCTTAGTGTATCTACCGAAAACATAATCTTGTGAACTGTGAACAATTAAATCACATTCCAGCTTCCAAATAAAAACATGTTAACAGGTATATTCAATTCAGTGTACCATCTAAGAATAAGACAGATATTTCAGAAATGCTGTTAATCTTGTGGCTATGATAACTACATGGTAGTCATGTTTTAAAATATATTTGTGGAGAATAAAACAAGTGTACTAAGAAAATGTTAAATATTTTAAGCTGGTTAGTGGTCTATAGTGATTCATTTTATATATGCTCTCCCCACTTTTTAAAAAGTTTTTATTATAGAAATTTTCAAGATTACAGAATTACAAATCAGATTATCAGAATTTAGACATGATTTTAGAACTAAGGATAAACTAAAATTTTGGCTCCTGGGTATAAGTTGGGTTTGTATATCTACATCGCATGTATGTGTGGACCAAGAGGTGTTTGGGTTCTTTTGCATATACGGTCACTCTGCGCCAGAACTAGCTCAACAGCTTCAAAAGTTCATGGGAAAATTTCACGACCCTTCTGTTTCATGTTCCACCATGTCTTCAAAGCCCTTGAAACACACGTCTCAAAAAAACAAAGTGATATATATGATACATATACATATATGTATACACACATATACATATATAATCTTGTGCTCTTGGGGCTATTGATCTGGCATAGCCTTATGTCAAATTACATCAATTTATTCAAAAATCAAACCCCCAGTGAAGCTGTTGAGAAATTTCTATACTACTGAAGTATAGAAAAGGAATAATTCCATCAGACATCTGCTTCAAATATTTAACTCCAAGGTGAAATGTCAAACCTCCTGGTTAAAACCTACCATGTAGGGCTGAGCCCCGGTGGCGTAGTGGTTGTGTGCGGGACTGCAGCCCACTGGGATGGAGGTTCAATTCCAGCTCCACGGAGCAAAGGCTGGGCCTCCTACTCCCACCACTTGAGGGCAGTGATGCCTAAAAAAAAACAAAAAAAAAACCTACCATATAAATTTCCCCAAAGACTTGCAGACACTAGTGAAACCTAAAGTTAAATATGTGGGGAACATGAGTTATTGAGTGCCAGGATATTCAGTATAAATATATAAAACAAAACTTAGTAGAAAATGTCTGTTAGTCATACAGTGTCAGCTACCACCTTACGAGATAAAAAATGGCCTGCTGCCACAAGAAAGGATCTGATAAGTTCATTTACGTTAGTGAAGTATTTTCAAGAATACAGGCGAGAGGATTGTAATATGCATGTGTGGGCCAGAAGCTTGACTTCAAGAAAGTGGACTGCATTTTATCCCTCTTTTTAAAGCTTCAAAAAACTTATGAGAAATAAGGTGACAAGCTGTCCAATTTTAGAAATGAGCAAAGGACATTTCCCCAGAGAGGATATTAAACACATGAAAAGATGCTCACAACCATTAGAGGGAGACACATGAAAAATACAGTAAGATGCACACCTTACTGTAGACCACATATGCCAAAGGACAGCATTTCTCCTGGTGAGGGCACTGGTAGACTGGCAAGGCAAGGACGTGGGGATTGCTACTGCTCAGATTGTAAACTTAGGGTGACCACCACGGAGAGTCATGAGACATCCTCAGAAAGCAAGAAACAAAGACTAACCATCCGACTCCTTGTCTGTACTGCTGGGGTCCTTACACTGCTGTGTGCATGGCAGCGCTATTCATATGAGCAGAAAGAAATGCTCTCCCTGTCAATGAAGGAACTGATAAACAAGAGGATGTATACATACAATGGAACAGAGAAGAATGTCCTCATAATGTGGATGAACATGCTAAAAAAATAAGTGTGATTACACTTTCCCAGAGACCAGCACTCACTGGTAGTTTACTGAGAGTGTAGGAGGCCATCAAATGTGGGTGAAATGCACACAACTCGACCAAGGCACGTAGAACCCTAAGGTGTGCGCAAGAAGAGAGGATTTGAGGGTAAAGGATGTAACAAAATTTTGCATCGACCACTACTGAAAAATACAGGTATGAATATATGGACTCTTATGTGTACATAGATGGTGTAGTTGTAGGCGCGCGCATGTGTGAACGTGCATGTATAGTCATATCTTTAACAAACCCCATAAGAAACATTATGGATACGTAGATCTAGCCAAACACCCTTACAAGGTTGGTTTTGTGGTTTGAAAGCTCAGAGCATAGTCTCAAGACGGTTAAAATCTTCAACTGGCATTGATTAGTTCTTAAACTGTGTGTGCTTTACATACAAATCTATTGTCTGGGGTCTTAAAGCTTGAGAGTAGCCATCTAAGGTAGACCTTTGGTCTCTGCTTGTCGAGAACCAAAGAAAGGGAACCAAAAACTGAGGAGAAAGGGGTCTATAGGACTGACAGTTCACTTGAAGCCTGGCTTCATTTACCTCAGCAGTTCTGAACCTGTGAGTCACGACCTCTTTGGGGGTCAAATGACCCTTTCTCAGGGGTCACCCAATTCAAAATTAAAGTTATAAAGTAGCAAGGAAAATCTGGTTGGGAGGTCACTGCAACATGGGGAATTGTATGAAAGGGCCGTGGCTTTAGAAGGTTGAGAACCATTGACATACCTGGAGACCTAGATGGCTCCCACCTCCCACTGGTGGCCCCTCTGACCAAGGCCACTTTAGATGGACCCTGATAGAATGGGAGAAATATGTGGAACAGAACTCAGGTACTCTTTGAAGTTACCTTTAGCTAATGGGCTAACAAATGGGCTCATAAAGTAATGAATATTACCCACGATTACTGAGCTCCTGTAAGAAATCCTCTGTAGGAGTCAGAATGGCCCTAAGAGACTCTCCACGACTCAAGGATGGACATGAGAAAGGGAGGGAGGGAAGCCAGCCCTCACCACTTTCAAGGGGCCTCAAGGACACTGGAGCTCTACAGACGAGCCCTACATGCTGGGGCTCCAGAAGCCGTGCGTTTATTGGTTCCTATTGCTGCTGCCACGGTACGTGGTTTCTTCCACACCTGTACATCTGTCACCACCTGCTTTAGTAGTTCAACCAGATACCCTGGGACTATGGGACAGTGCCTGGCCCTGTAGGAGGAAGAGAGCTTCGCATCCCTGTCGCCCCACCCCCCCAAGGGAACAAGTCCAAAGTTTCTAGAGGCTCTGGCCTTCGTTGTGGTGAAAGCCTTTGAAGGAAGACATCTGATCTGCTGCTGCAAAGGAGCTGTGTGTGCTGGGCACTTACCATTGTCCTGCTCAGGCTGTGGATTCAAAACACACACCACGCCCAACCCCCTCCTCCACAGACAGGCCATATGGAGAAGACAGTCTATTGGAAGAGGCTGCTTCCCACCTCCATATTGCTCTAACCTTTCCCAGATCTCTTAATAGCTCCTGTAGCCAGACGCTCTCTTCCTCTGCAACTTCTGACATGACCCTTATCACCCTACAGACTCCTGGCCACTGTATGTGAAGCGCTTTCTTCATGTGAGTCACGTGGCCCTGATAAGGGTGTTACCATTCCCACTGCAGCCCAGCTTCATATCAGTTTCTGTGCTGCAAATGAGGCAGGAACAACCAATTTATGGAATTTGGGGGCTGAACTTGCTTGGCTTGGGGGGAGAGGGGTTCATAGTACAATACCTGCTGGCTGGGAGCCCCCATATGGCCCAGCACTCTAATCGTGCCCTGTATGAGACCTGCTTTGAACCATGATCCTCAGAGGATATATGTGCCAGGGTCCCCCAGGGAGGTCCCAGTGGAGAAGAGGTCACAGCCATAGAAAGCTCTGGCATGCCTGTGGCTACATTCTGCCCACACTGCCCCCCGCAACCAGGGCTCCCTAGACTCCCCACCTTATGTCCTTGGGTCTGTGGGGCAGCTCCCTGCTTTGGGGCCACAGTCAGGGAGTGTGAATCGGGGCATTTACTTGTGGCTGGCCTGCAC
Organism: Nesogale talazaci; assembly: GCA_004026705.1. Classification (NCBI taxonomy): domain Eukaryota; kingdom Metazoa; phylum Chordata; class Mammalia; order Afrosoricida; family Tenrecidae; genus Nesogale; species Nesogale talazaci. The sequence continues at coordinate 22,323 of PVJH01020263.1, read as the reverse complement.
CTGCCGCGGCGCCTCGTTATCTGTTGGGGGTGGTGGGTGCCAGGGAGTGAGTTCTTACCCGTTTGCACACACCCTTTAAAGTGAAAATGGCGTAAAAAACCAGACTACCACGTGGGATGGTAGAGTAGCTTGTACAACTGAAAACCCTGTGTGTTATGCATGACATAGCGTTGCTAAAAGGGGCTTGGGGCAAAAACTATACAAACGTTGCTGGGGTGAGGTTCAGGGAGTAGGGCAGGGGTCAGACCAAATCCAGGGATATAGATGGTAGCCAACTAAAAGGAAGGAAGGAAAGGAAAAAAAGAAATGGGTAGTGGGAGGACAGGGCACTAACCCACCCAAGGGGAGCGTTTTGTTAACATTTCCACAGGGAAAGAGGGACCAGAGTCCAACCTGGTACTCCAAGATGTGAATGCAACATACCAGCGTGAAGCAGGGAACCAGTACAGAGGTCTGAGGGGCCGGCCCCAAACCCATCTACATGGACAGCACCCCCTCCCCAGAAGAATTTACTTCAGGAGCCAGCAAGAACTAGCATCCTGGAACAGAGCATTTTGCTCCTCTCTCAGAATGAATGGGGACCAGAAAGCAGACGCTCATGCCCAAGAAAAGCAGAACTTCATCCAGCACTTCTCCCAAGTGCTCAAAGTGCTGACCGAGGATGAGCTGGGGCACCCAGAGAAGGGAGACGCTGTGGCCAGGCTCAAGAAGGTGCTGGAGTACAATGTCATCGAAGGCAAGTACAACCGAGGTTTGACGGTGGTGGCCGTGTTCCGGGAGCTGGTGGAGCCCGGGAAGCAGGACACGGAGAGTCTGCAGAGGGCCCTGACCGTGGGCTGGTGTGTTGAGCTGCTCCAAGCCTTCCTCCTGGTCTTGGATGACATCATGGATTCATCCCTCACCCGCCGGGGGCAGCCCTGCTGGTACCAGAAGCCAGGCATCGGTCTGGATGCCATCAACGATGCCATGCTGCTGGAATCCTGTGTCTACCGCCTGCTGAAGCTCGACTGCCGGGGGCAGCCCTACTACGTGAACCTGCTGGAGCTCTTCCTGGAGAGCTCCTATCAGACTGAGATGGGGCAGACCCTGGACCTCATCAACGTGGATCTCAGCAGGTTCACTCCAAAGAGGTACAAATCCATTGTCAAGTACAAGACCGCGTTCTACTCTTTTTACCGCCCTGTTGCGGCTGCCATGTACATGGCGGGCATCGACGGGGAGAAGGAGCATGCTAATGCCAAGCGGATCCTGCTGGAGATGGGCGAGTACTTTCAGATCCAGGATGATTACCTGGACCTCTTTGGTGACCCCAGTGTGACGGGCAAGGTTGGCACCGACATCCAGGACAACAAATGCAGCTGGCTGGTGGTTCAGTGTCTTCAGCGGGCCTCTCCGGAGCAGCGCCAGATCCTGCAGGAGAATTAGGGGCAGAAGGAGGCCGAGAAGGTGGCGCGGGTGAGGGCCCTGTACGAAGAGCTGGAGCTGCCGGCCGTGTTCCGGCAGTACGAGGAGGCCAGCTTCAGCAGCCTCAGGAGCCTCATGGAGCAGTGCGCCGCGCCCCTGCCGCCCTCCGTCTTCCTGGGGCTAGCGCACAAGATCTACAAGCGGCAGAAGTGACCTGGCGCCGGGAGGGCAGGGCTCAATAAATTATTGTTTACCCTTCAAAAAAAAAAATTGACTTCAGAGGACAGCACTGAAGCTACAGCTCAGGGAGAGGGACATGTCTGCTCAGAGCACACGGAGCAGATGGGGGGGGGGGGGGGGCGCGGAAATAGTGGAGCACATCCTGGCCCACCAAGCCTTGACGATATCCCTGCTCATAGAGAGGGCCATGTGGTCGGCCCCACGGTGAGACACGACATCCCGCACTGACCCGTAGCCCTACAGGGAACAGCACTGGGCTGAGAACTGCGCCCAATCTGACCCCACCACACCGAGGTAAAACACTGAAGACCTGCAACATGACAGCAAAGGGAGCAGAGAAGTGAAGTTCTGAGTACCCAAAATAGACCGAGTACCCATCAGACTCAAGGGGAAGACACTCCTAAAGGTCAACAAATAGACCTTGAACTATTTACAGACTCGTTGTTTTGTTTGTTTGTTTTTTGGGCATCACTGCTCTCCGGTGGTGGGAGTAGGAGGCCCAGCCCCACTGCTGGAATTGAACCTCCGTCCCAGTGGGCCCCAGCCCCGCGCACAACCACTACGCCACAGGGGCTCAGCCCCAGACTTTTTTTTTTTTTGGTCGTATTTTTGTTTTGTTGATTTGTTTTGCTCTCTCTTGTTTGTGCATATTTTTTTCTGCAGGTCTAACTAGATAAAATAGCCTGGATAGATAATCAGTAGGAGAAAACAGCGGGACTGATGGTTCCAGGGGGGGACATGGAAAGGCGGGGGGAGGAAGTGGAGTTAACAAACCCAGGGACAAGGGAACAACAAGTGATCCAAAATCAGTGGTGAGGAGGGTGTAAGGGGCCTGGTAGGGCTTGATCAAGGGCATGTAACCGAGAGGAATTACTGAAACCCAAATGAAGATTGAGCATGATAGTGGGACAAGACGAAAGTTAAGGAAAATCGAAAGAACTAGGAGGCAAAGGGTGTTTATAGAGGTCTAAATATATATATGATGGGGAAGTCTATGTGCATACATTTATAGGTTCAGTATTAAGGTAGCAGATGGATATTGGGCCTTCACTCAAGTACTCCTTTAATCCAAGAACACTGTGCTATTAAACTGGTATTCCATGATGCTCTCCTTTCCGATGTGATCACTGAAGACAAAGTGGGTGCATAAACACCTGTGGTGAAGAAAGCTGATGATGGCCAGCTCTCAAAAGATACAGGGTCTAGGGTCTTAAAGGTAAACAAGCGCCATCTAGTTCAGAAGTAACGAAGTCCACATGGACGCGCATCAGTCTGATCACAAGGTGTTTGAAGGGATCAGATATCAGGCATCAAAGAACAAAAAAATTACATCATTGTGAATGAGGGGAAGTGCAGACTGAGGATCCAAAGCCCATCTGTGGGCAACTGTCCATCTTACAGAAGGGTCGCGGAGAGGAGACCGCCAGGCAGGGTGCAGTGTAGCAACGATGAAACACAACTTTCCGGAATCTAGTTCTTTAATGCTTCTTCCTCCCCACTATCATGATTCCACGTCTACCTTACAAATCCAGCTAGACCAGAGGATGTACACTGGGAATCCAGGGCAGATGAACCTCTCAGGACCAGTGGTGAGAGTGGCGATACCAGAAGGGTAGGAGGAAAGTGGGATAGAAAGGGGGACCCGATTATAAAGTATCTACATATAACCGCCTCCCTAGGTATGGACAACAGAAAAGTGGGTGAAGGGAGACATCGGACAGTGTGAGACATGACAATTTATAATTACCAAAGGTTCATGATGGAGTGGGGGTGCAGGGAGGGAGGGGGAAAATGAGCTGATACCAAGGGCTCAAGTAGAAAGCAAATGTTTTGAGAATGATGGGGAAAGTACAAATGTGCTTGACACAATGGATAGAAGTATGGATTGTGTTAAAAGTTGTATGAGCCCCAATAAAATGTGTTTTTTTGTTTTTAATGAAGTTGCTAAAAGGTAGTGAAGATGGCAGAATGGCCAGGGACCTGAAAAGCTTGGAACAGTATTTTCCTTTGTGTCTCACATTACCTAGATTAAGGGCCGAAGAAGCCAGCAACCAGAAATGTCCGCCGGCACAGACAACCACAAAGCCTGTTCTTTCCCAGCCAAAGGATTGGGCCAGGGGCAGCTGGGTAAGACATGAAGCTACACAGGCAGATGGAGAAACCAAACCAGGCATTGTCACCTGTGCTGGTCAAGACACACGAGGAGCTGAGCTCATCCCCACACCAGGCTCTGGGAGGCTCCGGAAGGCCTGAAAGGAGACAGAACTTCACACTTTCATCCTTGCTGGGGGGGCGGGGGCAGTGAGAGCTCTGTCCCCCAGGCCCACTCACACAACCACCTCAGTGTCAACAGATGATCAATGAAGAGATGAAGAGGACAAGCTAGACTCTTCAGTTAAGCAGACATCAGAACAGTATGTAGGCCAAGGAGGTGCGTCCACTCTCCAGAAAGACAGAGCCCCTTCTCATGGGGACATGTTCACCACTGTCCACTCACCTAGGGCAAAAGCAAGGGACCAGGAGGAGAAACTGAGGACTTGGCTCTTCACCTTGGAGACTTAACACATCTGTCAGGACCTGACATGTCCAGCAGGTGGAAACCAGTGAGGACATACTGGGCACATTGCATTATTGCACTGTGCTTAACTGCATCCTCCAGGTAACAGCATTTCTGCAAACAAAGTTTGTGGTCAGCTTCGTTTGGGCAAACCTCTTAAGTGCCATGTTCCTGAACTTAATTTTTTTAATACCTGAACTTAATTTTTTGTTTTTTGTTTTTTTGGGTGGGGGGAGCATCACTGTCCTGGTGGGACTAGGAAGCCAGCCTTGCTCCTGGGAGCTGCTGCTGGATTTGAACCGCCAATCCTGTGGGCTGCAGTCCTGTACACAACCACTACGCCACCGGGGCTCAGCCTGAACTTAAATTTTATAAAAATCCATGGAATAGGGGCTGAGCCTCGGTGGCGTAGTGGTTGTGCACGGGACTGCGGCCCACTGGGATGGAAGTTCAATTCCGGCTCCATAGGAGCAAAGGCTGGGCCTCCTACTCCCACCACCAGAGGGCAGTGATGCGTGATGCCCAAAAAAACAAAAACAAAAAAATCCATGGAACAGGCTAAAAGCAATGCTTAGAGAGAAACACATAGCAGTGAATACATAACATTAGAAGAGGAGAAAGACTCATAATGTATGATGCCACCATACCTGTGTGAGTGGTTTCAGATACCAGTAGGTCCAACCATGGCGGCCGGGTTAAAGCAGAGCTTCCTAGCTAGGCCGAAGACAGTGTGGCAATTTGTGTTTGAAGATTTGCCAGTGAGGACCTGGCAGGCTGCCACACATACTGTCCCCTCAGGTGGGAGACTGCCTGACACCCTGCAGTGGGCTCAGGCATCGAGGGACCATGAGGAGGCCGGGTCGGCCGGCGTTCTCTGTTACACAGGCCCATCTGGAGGTGCTCAGTGGGAGAGCACACCAATCATGTGACAGGTGTAAAAGTGGTGTCGTCACGTGAATTTCTTGGTATCCTAGGTATGTAGAAGTTAGGTTTGCACTATACTGTATTACAGTGTGTAACAGCTTTATGGAATAGTTTGAAATATTGTGAAAATTCCTCAAATGTTTCCCAGAGCCCTGCAGGGAGACATGCTATTGGAAAAACGGCGCTGCCGGTCTTGCTGGACACAAGGCACTACAGCGTCCAATTTGTCAGACAATGTGCTGTGAAAGGAAGTAACGTGAAAGTCAACCAATGGGGGATCCCAAAGCTCATTCCCTGAGAAGATCAAACAATGGATAAGCTGCTAACTGGGCTAGTCAAGCAAACCAGGGACAATGGCACTAATATAGGGACTAAAAGCTGCTCCATCACTACGAATCCCACAGACAAGAAAAGGAAGACCCAGACCCACTGGCATAAGCATACTCAATAAACTTCTTATTAAAGTCTTATTAAAATCAGGAAGACTATCAATAATAGGTCTCCAAACTGGGAAGGAGGAAGTTATTTTTTTTAATGACATGGCTCTACATGCAGAATAACCCCAAAATAACCACAATAAATGAATTCAGTAAAATAGCAAAGTGCAAGTTTAATACACAAAAATCAATTAGGTTTCCATACTTAGAAAAGTTAAGGAAGGAATGCGAATAGAGGCCTACGCAGCATGTTTGGTGCAGCACATATCGCCAGAGCCAAATAATGGGAAATATACCAGAGCACCACCCAGGAAATTCAGCATTGTGCTGAATGGTACAATGTTCCCATTGGGCAAGCACTGAGCAACTCCCTCTGAGTTAGCGCACCCAGTGGTGTCACCTGGGAAGGCTCTCTCTGTTCACAGTGAATTTTTTCGTAAGTTTTGCGTGAATCTCTTTTGGCCAGTTAAGAGAATAACATGAGGCGGTAAAATTTTGTTTCCAGCTTAGGAAAAATACCACAGAAATTTGTAATGTTGAACATAGTTTACAAGGGCAGCATGATGGGAAAAACTCACGTTTATGAGCAGTTTTCTCATTTCAAAAAAGGTGAGATGTCGACTGATAATAAATCTCATTCTGGGTGTCTGTCCATTTCCCAAATGAATGAAAATGCCCACTCACAGTGCATTTGGAGTCGACCAGGTCAAACTGTTAATCAAGCATTTTACTTAGGGATTCTGTAAAGATTGCGTAACTGTGAGATTAAAAAAAGGCCTGAAAAGGTTTTGCCACCACAATGCACCAACTCATGCCGCCCTCTCAGTGTGCCGGTTTGGGGCAGCAAGCAGTATACCTCTTCCCTCCATGCGACTTCTTTTTGTTTCCTGAATGAAGTGGAACATGAAAGAGCAGCAATTTGACAACGTAAAGAAGTGACGAAACAAATGAGACGTGCTATCAGCCATCCAAAGAGATGAGTTTGAAAAATGTTTCTGAGAATGAAATTGTAGATTTGACAAATGTATTGGGTGTAATGGAGACGACTTTGAAGGCTGGTTTTTTTTTTGGGGGGGGAGGGGATCACTGCCCTGGTGGGAGTAGGAAGCCAGCCTTGCTCCTGGAGAGCTGCTGCAGGATTTGAACCGTCAACCTTGTGGGCCGCAGTCCCACACACAACCAATATGCCACCGGGGCTCAGCTCCTGTTTTTTGTGCTTTAAAAATGTAAACATATAGCTTTGAAAAAGAAAATCTGTTGTTGTTTTTTTGAGGGGGTAGTATTTGATCATAGATCAGAACTGCCCCACTGGGTTTTCCGAGACTGAAATTCCCATCTTCCTTGTGAGGGGCTGGCTGGAGACTTCAAACAGAACGCTGACCAGTTCTCTTTAAAGGGCCTTTTTGCTCATTTTCATCATTTATCATTAAAACCAAAACACAATTCCAATGCGCACGCACCCGAATGACGGAAACTCAAGATTGACACTACCGCGTGTTGGAGGGGCTCCCGGAGAGCTGGTGCAAGCGTCACATGCTGGAATCATGACCCAAGCCTTTTTACGAAGCATGAGCCCCAAAGCTATAGGGGGTGTTTTCCCAAGTAGGTGCGAGAATAACCAGTGCTCTCCCTGTAGATCCAAACTGGAACCTCCCTCCCTAAACGTCCCGCAGCACTGGAGTGGGTCAGTCAGGGCATTCACCAAGTGGAAGAAGGAGAAGGACGACGACCTTCAGCTGTCCGCAGCCCCGGGGGAGGTTTCACACCCACACCGCTGACCAAAGGAAGCCAGGTGCACAGAGTACATGTAGACGAGTCCATTTCTAAAATGGGGGAGTGACTGTGAGGGAAGTGGGGCATTACAGTGCTTTGGGGTGTTGGTGGCATTTCTTGAGCTGGGGATGGTGGGATGTCCCCATTGTGAAAACGTGTGCACGTTCCACTGGTGAGCGTCCCCTAGGAGTCGGCATCGACGCAATGGCAGCGGGTTGGTGGGGTTCCGGCCTACTCTACTCTGGGCTTGCACTGAGAGTGGCATGTTAGAGTATTTCCTTTCGGCACCACCATGCCAGCCAGACAATGCTCACCAGAGAAAGGTTTGGCTGGTAAAGGGGAAAATACCATGACTTGGGCCAACCCTCACTGGGCCAAGGCGAATGTTAAAAGCATAGGCTCATGCTCGGTAAGTCCCTTCCTCCCAGGCGCTCGGGGCGCTCAAAGGCAGCAGCCCCTCCACAGGCGAAAGGCCAGCTTGTCTGCTCCCGTGAAGATGTATGGCCTCAGAGATCCTTTGTGGGGCGCCGTGAGTCAGAATCAACTCGATGGCAGAGGGTGGGCTCTTAATCCCATGAGGGCCCCCTCCTTCCCCCCGCGTCTATGTGCCACACAGTGAGGGCTTGGATGTTGCTGTGATACTGAAGCTATGCTGTAAAGGCCTAGAGATCGACTTCATTACTTCAGAGACTCGGACAAGGAAAACACTATGAATCGAAGCGTTGATCTTGATCAGAGGCTAGTGCTTCAGTTGGCACCGGCTGGGCAACCAGGTGCATGCGGGTCCCTGGGAGCCAGTGCCAGCTCCAAGCAACGGCCACTGCCACAGCAGCCCTGGAGAGAACCCTGCCCTGCAGAGTCACAAGGTCACAAGACCGTCTTTGTGGAAACCCCTCTGCAGACGGCAGGGGTGCTGTGAGGCTCAGGGAAAATGACGTGCCCTGGCCCATCTGAAAGACGCGTCTCATTTCTTATGTGGGGGACGCCACTGTGACCGCGGCCATCCTTGATGGGGGGTTGGGACTACAAGGGTGTCAGGGGCTGTGGGGGGAATTCCTAACTTGGAGATGGGTCTCAGGCGTCGTGTCCCTTCCGCGGAAGGGCAGCTACCCTGCACTCGCGGCCGCTGTGTGCTTGCCCCAGGAATCGTCTTAAGGCGTTTCCCAACTCTGAAGCTCCTTCTGACTGTGGAGGACACAGTCTGCAGGAGGGGTTTTTTCTTTTTTTTTGGGGGGGGGGCATCACTGCTCTCCGGTGGAGGGAGTAGGAGGCCCAGCCCCACTGCTGGAATTGAACCTCCGTCCCAGGGGGCCGCGGTCCCTCGCACAACCACTACGCCGCCGGGGCGCAGCCCAGGAGGGGGTTTTAAAGGCAGGAAACCGACACTGCTGCTGCCGAGTTCACTCTGACCCATAGCAGCTGGAGCGGGTCGCTCAGAGCGGCCCGTGGCCACGCTCACGTCCTTGTGGCCCCCCCACCCCTGTCCCCCATAGGGTTTCCACCCAAGAGGCCTGGTGGTGCTGTAGTGCTGACCCACTGGGCTGAGACCTGCAGGGTTTGCAGTTGGGAAGCACCGGGGAGAAAGGTGGGGCTTTCTAAGGCCACCAAGTTACACTCTCGGAAATTCAAAGAACAGTAGCCTGCCCCACGGGGTCACCACGAGTCAGCGTCCGCTCGATGGCCGGGAGGGCTTCCGCATACGTGGGACCGGCTGCTAGGCGGGCCCAGTCCCTGGCGAAGGCCGCGATGCTGGGTCAAGGCTGCGCGTCAGGCCGAGAGGAGGAAGACCTTGGGCAGGGGCTGCCACACGGGTCCAAACGTCACCACCGCGGGGGAGGCGGCGGCCAAGGCAGCGCTGAATGGTGCTGCACAGAAGATTACGAGTTGGAGCCGAGTCAAGGACACTGGACAACAGTCCTCCGGGAAGCGGGCGGGCACGGCGAGCCAAGACTGGTGTAAGACTGGTGGGGTCGGACTGCCCAGCCTTTCGGGACGCGGCAGGACAGGGAACCACTTTTCCATCAGGGCGCTGAGGTTTGCAATCTCAGCCTCAGCTTTCATTGCTGTGATCTGAAAGGTCTAGGTACAAAGTCCTGGGCAGTGACTGTCCTTGGTCTGTAGCAGATAGTTATTCTGTATAAAGGGAGTTTATCGAATACAGGCCGTTCTCGGGGCTCTGCCCCGGTGAGGGACCCCAAACCCGGCCCACCGCCGCTGACTCAGCCCTGACTCACCGCGACCCAGACGGGGGAGGCACCGTCCCTGTGCTTTCTGAGGCTGGCACGCTACAGGAGGAGAGGGCCCGTGCTTCTCCCCGGGTTTCGAACTGCTGACCCGGTGGTTAACAGCCCACCCGGCTCCTGTGACGTGGAAGAGAGGTCTGTGGAAGTGCTTCCAAGCAAGAAAACCCCCGGGGAGCGCGTGGGCTCTAAGGCGCAGCCCGGGCGACTCCACGCCACGCCAGACCGCTCGGGTGCGCGGGTTCCCAGGCGGCCTGCGCGCTCGCCCCTACGAGCCGGCCGCACCCCGAATCCGAACCGTCGGACCAGAGCTCGAAGGTGCAGCTGCTGGGTCAAAGTCGGAGCGGCGCCCCGGGAGCGGCTCCTTCGCAGGCGCCCGCGCGTTCTCAACCAGAGGCGCCCCAGGCCGCGCGAATCCCCGCAGCCGCTCGGAGCAGGTGCGGCCCGTCAAGCCCTTCCAGCCCGGCCCCCGCCTCCCCGCCCCGCGGCCTGACCCGGGCCCCCTTACCTGGAGGGGCGCTGCAGGAACCGGAGCGGCCGTTGCCGGCAGGGTGCAGGCGGGCAGGGCTGGGACCCCGGACTCGCCCGGGACTCCCCCCCACCCCCACCCCGAGGGGAGCGGGGCAGACGTAACGCGGACGGAGGGGGGGGAGGGGGGGAACGGCCGGGCCCGGCGGGGGGCCTGCCGGGGAGCCTGAGCCCACCCCGCGCGGGGGCCCCGCTGCGCTCCTCTCCCGGGGCGGCACGAGCCCGCCAGGCGCGGCCCCTCCCACCGCCGCTGCCGGCCCCGCGCCCCGCCTCCCCGGCGTCCGCCGCCCGCGCGCGCGCCCCGGCTCGCCCCCGCGCGCCGCTCCCGGGGCCGCGGGGTGGGGGCTCCGCGCGCAGGTGTACTGATTCCACGCCCGCGCGTGAGCACCGCGCCCACGTGCTGCGGCGCCGCCCTCGGGGCTCCCACGGGCGGGGCGGGCCCGCGCCGAGCTCAGCGCGTCGCGAGCGCGCTCGGTGGGGGGATTCGAACCACAAACCGGGCGGCCTAGTCTCCGACCTCACCCGAGGGCGCGGGCGGTGCACTTAGGTTGTTACGGGCTCTGGTGTTGGGATTTTGGAAAATTGCTTTCACGTGGCAGGTGCGGGCGTTTGTTGTTGTTGTGGTTGTTTGGGCATCACTGCCCTCAGGTGGTGGGAGCAGGAGGCCCAGCCTTTGCTCCGTGGAGCTGGAATCGAACCTCCGTCCCAGTGGGCCGCGGTCCCGCGCACAACCACTACGCCAGCGGGGCTCAGCCCTTGTTTTTCAGGCACAGCTCAACCACCCCTTGAGAAACCTTGTATTGAAAGCACACTCGCGATGTGCCAGCGCACAGCTCGCTGAGGGGGACACGTGTGTTTTTGGGGGGTGCGTGTCCGTGGAAAGGTGAATGCTACTGTTTGAATCTGCTGTGCTGGGATCTGGTGTCGCCGTCGTTCCTAAAGCTAGCGCGGGGGGGGGGGGCGGGGGGGGATGTCCAGGGTTCCCAGGTGCGAACCACAGACTCAATCCCGGCTACTCCTTGGCAAATGCAAAGGATGACAAGTGTCGGTACTTCATACAACTAGATTTAATAAGTTGTTGTTACAGAAAAAATAAAGTAAAAGAAGTCCAAACTACAAAGTTTCAGCAGTTGTAAGCGATAGCTGCATTAAGCTCCAAGTTTAGTCACAGTACTGCAGATCCGTACAAGCAATTAGTCCAAGCCCCAAAGGCAGAAGCTGAGTAAGGTTTACTAGCAAAAAACAATCTAAGAGGACAGGTAAAAGATACATTTAAAATTAGTCGTTAGTTGAAAAACAAATACAGAGATCTTAGCTGTGAACACTCTAAAAGTTATGTCCATTATTTTGACAGCAAAAATACAAATACCTAGGACTTTATACCCCAACAGAACGATAGCCAGGAATGAAAAAACAGAGGACTGTTATCTTGTATTGAGCACGTGAGCTTTCCACGCTTTGCGATTAACTTCATTATCATACAAATGCAAATGGCGCGAATCACATAATCTACTTCTTGACCCATCTGGGGGTATAAAGTCAAGTCAACAGCACTAACTGTAAAATACTCAGTGGTAGATAGGACACTAGAGCAGCTGAGAGAGAGAGAAGTTGGGCTATTTAAATCAAAAAGGGGGGGGGGGGAAGCCCGAACACAAACAGAAAGAACCATTAGCTGACATACAATACAAGCTAGTGTAAAAAAGCAACAATCCGTACAAAGAAACCAGTTTTAACAGATACTTTTTTTTCACTAATCTGTGACTAATCTTTCACTCAAACCTTGCAAGTAGAGATGTCACAATACTGAAATATTTAGGTAGGAGCTTTACCCAGTAAAATGCTGTTTGCTTGTTTGTTTGTTTTTTTTGTTGCTAATATATAGATAAAATGAAAACTAGCAGATATTTGCTAATTGCATAAATGCAGTACATTCTGCATCAGCCCATGCCTCACTACAAGCTATAAAACACAAGATATAGGCAGAAATCTAAGCATAATCTTTTTACCACTAAGCAAGAATTTTCCAATTTCTTTTCTTCTGTTCCTAATCACTTATTTGAAGTTAATGTAAAATTCCAACCAGTAGTCCCCAATTTGAGTTAAAATTTTACATCACAACTTGACCTAATCTATATATTATTTACAAAACTGAATACATAGAGCATACCCAAGAGCCACCTCTGGACACGCATTTCTTGGAGTTATTGATAACCTCGTCTCCGGGGCAGCGGGAGTGTCGAAGGCCATCAATGACATAGAAACACACCGTCCATCTAGAGCGAGTCATTGGCTGTTCTGTTTACGCAACACCAGTTTTGCAGTTGTTTGGTTTGGTTTTTTGGTGCCATTACACGGACAATGACAGGCTGCCTTCACAGCCCAGCTTCCAGGTGAGGTGGGTGTTGGAGTACAAGAAGTGGAAGGGCAGACAGAGCATGCATGGAATGGCCCGATGTGTTAGCACAGTCAGAGGCACATGGGTGGGAGAGGGGCAGAGGAGGCTAGGGCCCGCCACTGTTCACATACACTGGTGACCTTGCCTGGGTTTCCCCGTACAGCCACCCCAGCCTTACGTGGGGGCTATACAGAGGAGCCACAGGAAGTGGTGCCTACCATCACAGAACACAGAGTCCTCTCCGCCACTCCCTTTGACTCTTTGATGCCACCACTGTCAGTGCATGTAAAAGATTTGGCCCGGGGGAAAGGCACGTCTCACACAAGACAGCAGTTGGTGGCAGGTACACACACAGACACGCACACGTGCGCGTGCACACACACACACACACACACACACACAACAAAATGAAGAGGGAGGGGGGGAAAGCCATGAGATAGTACTCTGTTGACCTATCCAGGTAAAAACAACCTGGTGGTTATTCTGCAGGGGTGACTTCACTGTTAGGGCCACAGGCTTGGCTGCAGCTGGTGTTGTATAAATCCACTGTGACATCCCTAGAGAACTGTACTGTGACATCCCTAGTCTTACACGAAACCACTAGAACAAAGGAAAAGGCTTGTCAAAATCTCACATGTTCTGCTTCATTCTGTCATTTTATTCCCCAGTGATCCAGGACATTTTCCAATCACTTTACATAACCAACCATTTTCATCGTTGTCACACTATTGTAAACCACATCAGCAAGTTAATACATAAAGCTTTGCATTTCAAAAAACTAGACACTTTAGTAACAGTATTACAAAGGTTTTAGCTTCAAAAATAACTGAAAATGAAAAAAATAAACTTTTAAAGAATTAGCATCAAAAATTAATTTATTCCAAGTAAAAATACAAAATAATATTATGACATTGACCAGATATGAAAGTCCCTCCCAGAAACAACTCTATTAATGATTGAGAAAGCACTCCTTAAAGAAAATACGAAATAAAATGAAAAATATGTAAATATGTTTAATTTTTTTCTTAGCAAAAAATCTTTCTAAAAATAACAATGAAAATTTGTCTCAGTACAAAGGCTACATTACTATTGAAAAAATACCAGCATGAAGAAAAGGTACATATTTGACAGTAGAAAAATGATTTCAGTGAATCACAATGTCTAAAGTTTGCAATGAAAATAAATCTGCAATAAAGATTTATGCCTTTTTTCTTTTCTTTTTTTCTATTTTTTATACAAACAGTACAAACAGTATTGCACATAACAACAAAGAGTCGAGGTTAGGTTATAGCCTTCAAAAAATCGACTAGTTCAAGTGTCACGCCAAGGAAAGGCCGCAGCAGGACCACTGTTCCCCAGGGGCTCCCAGTCAAGTCGCAGGTCAGAACACCTCTGTGTTTTAAAAAATAATTTTTTTTGAAGGACCCTCTCTTTAATAATATCACATTAACAACTTGGGGGCACATTTATTTACAAAACAAAAGGGAACATGTTATAATTTAATAAACTAAGAAAGTTCTCTTTAAAAAAATACAAACAGAAGAACTCTTTCACAATCCTGGTCAGCCGTGCACAATCAACGCTCGATTATAAATATACAAATTAAGGGAAAGTAGTTTCCACCATCTAGTCACAACTTTCAGCACCAAATGGAGTCGGGTTTGTGTAACCTATTCTTCAGGACAATGTTGTTGTTGTTGTTGTTCTCACCTGTACTTCAGCTTTATGCTGTACACTCTTCCAGCTTTTTTTTTTTAACTCTTGGTATTATTTTAATACATGAAAGAGGGGTGCTTCTTCAAAAAGTTTTGCTTCTTTCACATAATTAGGTAGATTTCTGTAGGTTAGATATGATCTTTAATATTATAGTTATAAAGCTCTAACGTCTTCATTTTCAAAAAACACAAATAAGCATGAAAAAAATAAAGTTACCCATCTGTTAAATCATTTTTCTTGCAGAATTAAATTAATATATATTTTTCTGAATAAACTTACTTAGAAAATATCATTTTCTTTCCTATATTTCAAAATTGAGGTATTGCAAAAGATCATGTCAGTCAGAAAGCATGCCTTTTTCCTTAAAAACAAACAAACAATAATCTTCAGCCAACTTTTGAAAACGATCTAGAATACAAAAAGTAGTAGTGCATAACAAAATCTCTTATACAGATGAAGGAAACCACAAACATAGGAAGAAAAAAAAAAAGGAAACAAACAGAAGAACCGCACCTGGGCTCGAGTCCAGCAGTACTACGGAAAGGCCCAGAGGTGACCGCAAACGGGGAGAATTCTAATCAGCATGTTTTTTAATCCAGTAAAAAACTATTTTGTTTTTTCTTTTTGAAAACAAACTATAGTTTGAGAACTGGCGGTTGCAACGAAACACTGGAGAGACAAAACTAAAGCAAAGCCAGCCAGTGTAACTCAAAACAGAACACGGACATCACAGCACATAGAACAGCACTGTAAATCTGCTCTCCGGGGCGTGTCCAGTCAGATTGTCCCCAGAATTCCCAAACAGAGGAAGAAGATTAAAAGGGATTTACATAGTCTCACAATCCTCGTGTGTGTTATGCATCACGATCCGTAGCCCAAGAGTGAATGCTAAAAAAACGTCCACGGAAGTGCTAGCAGGTCTTCATTCTCTTCAAGCTTTACAGGATAAAGCCAGGGGATTAAGTAAGTAGTTAATTTCCCACCCAGACAACCAAGTCTGCCCAGATTGCCTTACTTTGCACAGACATTTCTTTAGCATTACCGTTTCTCAACTTTCTTTAAAATGTGCCTAGTTTGTCAATCTGACAACTTATCTCTAGATCCTGTATCTATTCCTAGTGTTTGTAAGCTAAGATGAGCTCTTTGGTTTTCTGGACAAGGTCTGAAGCTATGTAAAATGGTACAAGCACTAGGAGATTGTAACTAAGAGCTCATGTGTTAGTAAGATACCAGTTATGAACTGTCAGCTTTCTTAATGTCTGACACAGAGGCTTTTAAACAGTTAAGTTTGATCACAGACATAATCACTTTACTCTATAAAATAAATTGCACAATATATAACAGAGCACCGCAAAGTACTTCATCTACCATCCACAATTTGCTTGAGGAATACCCTACACCTAGGTTGTATATTGGTTGTAATATAGACCATTCTGCTATGGGCTCTTTCTAATTTCAGAAGCATTCCATTTATTGAGGCATGCCTTCCTTCAGTCAATTACCAATTCTTTGAATGAAAAAAATTCTTTTTTTTTAAATGAGTATTTTATAGCTTATATAGCTTATATAGATTCTTAATTTGTGCCTTGTGGGAAGGTTTTATACTAGACAGTGGATATAAAATTTATTGCATGCAGCAGCCTGATTAAGTAAACATGCAGTCAGAAATAGTGACCTTCCGTGGAAGCTTTCTGAACTCTGTTCTGCTCTCCTTTCGGCAACTGACTCGAACCCGAAGTCACAAAAGTGTGTTGTTGGATTTTTTTTAATTGATACCTTCGCCTGAATAGAGGATGATGGTATTAATAATACCATTTTAATAGCAGCATACATTTACATAATACTAAAAGATCTAACCCAAATCCTCAGCAAAACAAAAACCGGACGTGAAGGAAAAATAAAGATGCAGCTTATGAGGTATCCTTACAAGTCAAAACAGAGCAACGAAGGGTCATTCTCATTCAGGGCTTCTCTCACGCTACAGGGCTCCAACGAGTGATTGCTGAGCTGTTGTCAAGGTTCTGCTACATCCGCCCCCACTCTCCGGTTTACCTTTGGTAAGTCTCCTCCGAGGGGCAGCCCTACGTTTCTGAAAATAAGTGCATGCTCCAGTTCAAAAACAATCAGAACAACACAACAAGGAAACAAACAAACAGATCACAGACATCCACCTGAGGGTCGCTGATGAGAATGGCAGTCTACACACGGTCACTCATGACAAGTCAGGGGGACGACATGAAGGGATCAAGCAGACAAAGGTGTGAGTCAAAGTGCAAATCAGTACCGTTACACACTCTGCAGTTCTGCATTATACTGGACACTGAGTTCAGTAATATGACTGTAAATAATAATAATAATAATAAAAAGACCCATTTCTTCTTTAAAAATTGAGAACGAATGCACAGATTTCCAGAACACTGTAAAAGCCCGGAGGCAGTGCCCTCTCTTTCCCTCCTTGTCATACTCCAGTACTTGTGGCTGGGTCTGCTCTGAGCTCAGCTCCAGCGGAACGGGATGTGGCGAGGCCGATCGCCTCCCTCCTTCACCAGCGGTTTGTGAAACTCCCGCCCGGCACGGGAATGGATGCTCGCCCAGCAATACTCGCAGTAATACTGCAGACAGGTGACGTTGGCACAGAAGAACGGGGCGAACTTCCCACCGCAGCGCGTGCCCTGGCACTCGTCACACATCTGATCATCCAGCACGTATGGCTTCACTTCCACCTGGACCCAGAGAGGAAAGATAAGGGGAAAGTTTAACAAAGCTTCCTGGGTCTGCTCTTTTGGAGCCTACAGTATAACTTGATTCCGG
Source organism: Nesogale talazaci (assembly GCA_004026705.1). NCBI lineage: Eukaryota > Metazoa > Chordata > Mammalia > Afrosoricida > Tenrecidae > Nesogale > Nesogale talazaci. Next base: position 5,295 of record PVJH01020263.1, on the reverse strand, counting down.
CGCACAGTAGCCCTCATGTGTAGAGGAGACGTGTTCCATAGGGTTTCATTAGACTACAAACCTTTACAGTAGCCAAGAGGCCCATCTTACTCCGCTGGAGTGGTTGGGGTGTTTGAACCACCAACCTTGTGGTTAGCAGTCCAACATCTAACCCACTGTGCAAACAGAGCTCCTGGGACACCTCGCTGCTGAAGTCGGCTAGCGTTTGGTGGGAGTTGAGGAGATGGATGTGCTCGCCTTGGAATCTCCTCATGATTTGGTATTCCTGTGAGCTTAAGCAGGTTCCTAACTGTACCTGTTTGTTCATCTGAAAAACGAGTACAAAGTGTCGCCTCACTGGGTGCTGTTGAGGACTAAGAGGGAGAACGTGTGAAAAGGTACACTAGCTGAGTCCTGAAAGCCACGCAGCTTTGGACAATACCGGATAACGAAGAGGAGGATTTTAAAGAGAAGAGCCAGCAAAGACAGAAGTCCATCAGCAGGAAAAGGCAGGGACGTGGTTGGTGAATGGCTTTGCTGTGGTCAGACCTGTGGGCAAACGTCACTCTGAGACTGGCAAGGGGCTGAGGGAGCTACTATGAGGCCTCGGGTTTCAACACTTCAAGAACAGGCTTTCAAAAAGATCAGTAACAGATGAGAGGGAAAGGGGGAAATCAGTGTGATGTTAGAAACTTACTACATAAATGAAGCTTTTAGTTTCCTACACTTTTCTGTACTGCCATAATTGTAGGGCCACTTTTCCCTGCATGACTGGAAGTCTCCACAGACGGACCCTTCCATCATAGCCCTTTTTTATTCTGTGCTTGGGTTGATTCTGACGCGCAGTGACCCTACAGGACCCGCAGAACTGCCCCGCAGGGAGCGTCTTCATGCTACAGTCTACAGAAGCAGGTCACTGGAGCTGGTGTCCCGTGAAGCTGCTGTGGGTTTGAGCCAGTGACTTTACAATTAGCCACCGAGCACTGAACTGTTGTGCCACCAGGGCTCCTTTGCCCCCACACCAAGCTCCCTGCCACCAGGTCAATTCCAACTCATGAGGGCTTTCCAGGGCAGAGGAGCACAGGCTGAAAATCTTTACAGGAACCGTGTAAAGAGAGCAGCTAGTAGGTTTGAACTGCTGACCTTGTGACTAACAATCCACTAGATACAATAACATAGCACCTTAGGGGAGATGTTACAGCTTAAAAGGTGCAGAACTAGATGACTTGAAAGTCAAAAGCAAGAAAGGAAAAAAAAAAAAGGACAATTCACTCCTTGTCATCAACACCTATTTCTGATGCCGACATCTGGAGTCATTCTGCTACAAGGTCAGCAGTTTTTGCAGAGCTAACAACTCAGGCTGCCGTGAGTGTGGCTGGATGGTTCTGACAAGGCGAGACAGCTTATGCTGGAGCAGCAGCAAGGTCGAAAGTATGGGGTGACACAGCACTTTTCAAAGTCCCACTGTGGCCTTCCCCACGAGCTCTAATCCAAAGGTGCGAATGCCAGTCAGACATTTCTGCTTGGCAGAATGCTCAATTTGGGTTACCCGGAGCAAATGGGCTTCGCTCCACCAGCCACCCCGTCTCCTGTTTCTCGGCCTCAGCCTCCCTAGTTAGCAACTGGGCTCCACAGCCTCTTCCTTTCATGTTGGTGCTGTGATTTTAATTGTAGGGGGTTTAACCTGGGTTCACACTGAGGTCCACATGAGCAGTTGTGTGATTTTAGACACGTTTCTCAGCCACCCTGAGTGTTGCCTCATCTGTACATTGAAGGAAAATAGGAGTTACCATCTGGCAGGGTTTTCCATGAGCATTAAATGAGTTAAGTCACATAAAACACGGAGTGCCGACACATCACTGAGTGTAACGATAATTTCCACCGAGTCTTCTGCAGTCCAGGCCATTACGACTTCACCTCGGGGAATTTTCAACATCAGTGGCCTCTGAACTGGTCCATGACCATCTAGGCCCTCCAATAAACAGGATGACATTCCCCAAATCTCCTTCCACAAAGTTCTCTTCCTCCTTAAAAAGCCTCTCAGGTTCTCCATTACTTATGTCCCTGTCTCCTGAGACCAAATATGAACTCCTGACTTGTCCGATCTCTCCCGCAATTCAAGCTCTAGTTTCTATTTTTTACTTTCGGTTTCAGCCCACAGCACATGCCCACTTTATCCGTGCCTCCAGTCCACTCAGAACGCTCAGGGGTCCAGTGAGGCTCAGCCACTCTTTTCTCCCACCCCAATGAGCTGTTTTTTTAGGGGTTTTGTTTGTTCATTTTTTTGGGGGGGGGCATCACTGTCTCTGGTGGTTGGGGCTCTACCCAGTGCTGCTCCTGAGAGCCGCCGCTGGATTTGAACCACCAAGCCCGTGGGCCGCAGTCCCGCACTCAACCACTTACGCCACCGGGGCTCAGCGCCCCCCCCCCCCCGCATGAGCCATTTTTGAGGGACTAGTCCAGCACCCACTCGCCAGGCTGTGCAAGCACCACTTCTGCCTGGTTCCCAAACCACCTGCAGCTCGGAAGGAGGCCCTTTGTTTCTCGGGTTCTTGGACCCAGGTACCCACCGGTCAGTTTTCTATCTTTACGAATGTACTTATGTTGGTATCTTACGGGACAGGAATCATAGGGGGTGTGACCTTTTGTGCCCGACTTCTTTCATACTGCACAATGTTTCTAAAGTGGGAAATCCTGCCTCTAAGAGGCACTAGAACATTCAGAGTCGGGTGTGAGGGGGGTCCTGCAAAAGCAGATATCCACACTTTATCCTGAAGTATGGGCTACAGGACAAACGTTTTGATTGGGTAAATCAAATAAGTTTGGGCTCCTGAACATAATACTGCAAGACTCATCCATGATGTAGCATATATCTGTATTTCATTCCTTTTCATGGCTAAATAATATTTTTACTATATGGTGTTATTGATTAAATTATGTCCTCTAAAAGAATACGTTGAGATCCTAAGCTGGGCAATGTGATCTGGTTTGAGAAAATAAGGTTTTTCTTTGCAGAGGTTATCAGGTTTCTGAGGTCACACTCAGGTAGGGTGAGTCCCCATTGCTCTGAATGAGGAAGCCAGTGGCAATGCAAGGAATACCAAGAAATGCCCGGGGTGACAGGACAGAAGGGCCAGGGAAGACTCTTCTCTTAGAAAAGACCAAGAGAGAGAGTGTGGTCCTACTGATAAATGACCGTGGACTCCCAGCCTCCAAGGACCTCTAGGGGGGCAGGACTTACTTGCTCAGCGGCTACCTGGAAGGTCAGCAGTCAAGCCCACCAGCTGCTCCTTGGTAGAAAGCTGGGGCCGTCTGCACGTCGGCAGTGACCCACAGCCTTGGGAGCCCTGCAGAGCGGCCCTCCTCTGTGCTCCACGGCTCCTCGGAGTTGGAATGAACTCAATGCCAATGAGATTTTCAGGTGAGCTTCCAAAAGTACAAGATGACCAGCTTCTGTTCTTTAAGCCCCCCTCCCACAGACTTTGTGGTACTTTTTATGGCACCCCCTAGGAAGTGAGGGCATTCGTGGTTCAGTAGTAAAATTATTATTTTTCTGCTTCTGTTTTAATTTGAATTTTTATTTCTAAGTGTGCACTAGCCCCTAAGTTGGTAATAAAATTCATGTCTTTCAGGAGACCTGTGTTTGCACCCTATGAATAGTCACTACATGTCTTAGCCATGGAGGCTTGTGTATTGCTATGATGTAGAACAGGTTTCACTGGAGTTTCTAGACTAAAAAGAAAATCTACCAATGGGGGAGAAATTTAAATGATGAAAATCAACCAGTGAAAGCCCTATTGGTCACAATGATCCAACTGTCACCATGCAAGGGATGGCACAAGACTGCGCAGCATTTAATTCTGTTTTGCATAGGGTTATTAGAAATCAAGAGATGTTGGGCTGCGCCCCTGTGGCATAAGGGGTTGAGTGTGGAACTGCGGCCCGCGGGCTTGGCGGTTCAAATCCAGCAGCGGCTCTCAGGAGCGGCACTGGGTAGCTCCCACGACCACCAGAGGCAGTGATGCCCACACGCAAAAAAAAAAAAAAATAAATAAATAAATCAAGAGATGTGTCATTATCAGCTAAAAACTGAGACATATGAGAGGGTTTCAAAATGTACATGGAAAAAGTCCATAATCTTTTAATTCCATATTTCTATGAGTTTTTTTTGGGGGGGTGACATCACTGCCCTCTGGTGGTCATGGGAGCTAACCAGCCTTGCTCCTGGAGAGCCGCTGATGGATTTGAACCACCAAGTCCGTGGGCCGCTGTCCCGCATTCAACCACTATGCCATCGGGGCTCAGCCCATTTCCATGAGTTTTTTGAAGCACGTTTGTAGGTATTAGTCTTAACTTGTTTATCCCGCATTCATTGTTGAGTATTTGGGCTGCTACCCCCTTTGGGCTTTAAATAGTGTGGTGGGTACATTCACGTTAGTTTTCAACCCCTTTCAGTATATGCCTAAGAGTACAATTGCTACTCCCACCACCAGAGGGCAGTGATGCCTAAAAAAAAAAAAGAGTACAATTGCTTGGCCAAATGGTAGTTCTAAATTAATTATTATTATTATTGCTTAACTTTTTAAGTTTTATTGACATATAATTCACATACAATGCAATTCAAAGGTTTAAATATTGTTTTCAAAGTTATGTAATCATCACCACAAACAAGTTTAGGGTCTTTCTTCATTCTTGCACTAATAGATCCTCATTTCTCCTCAATTCCCCCTGCCATACCCGAAGAAACTATTCATCCAGTTCTTGTCTCTATAGATTTACATATCCTGGATTTCATATAAAGAAAACCATACAACCTTCTCCCCTACAACAAACAAAATAAAACACAGAAACGCTTTAATCCAAAAAGAAATCAGAAAATAAAGAAAACTTAAAAGTGAGTCAAAGGGAGAACAAATAAAAAGGTATTTAATTTTAACCTAACTACCTCTGCATTCATCCACTTCCCAAAGCATTCTGGTGGCAAAGCTTTTCACATGTGTGGCAGTTCGATTTTATGTCAACTTGATGTTACTTGTGTGGCGGTAGGGGTGGAGCCCAACCTGTGAACTACGTAGCTTTGTGCCACCTCTTTGGGGGTGTGCCCTTGAGCATAAGCATGAGCGGAGTGTGAACTGCTTCTCCTTGCCCCTTTGCCATCCCGCTTGCTGGGACTCTGTGCTGGGACTCTGGGGTGGACCCATGTGGGCTGCCCAACCCTGAGAGCTGTTGGGACGCTGCTATGTTTCCACTGACTTTTGATATGCGTGCTTCTGGACCGCCGGCCTGCGATCCCCACTGCTTCCGGCTTCACCTTTC
>PVJH01020262.1:30023-41104 GCA_004026705.1 Nesogale talazaci | reverse complement strand
GCCTGGGCTTATTGACAGTGAAGCTTTTGGAACTTGACCTCCAGGCCTTTCTTTGGAGGCACTGTACCCCCAACCTGTCATCACCCTCACCAAATTTACCCTTCTCTGACTCAAGGGTGGGCGGAGCTGACCCCCAGTCAGGAGGCTGCTTGCTGGGTGGGGGTGAGGGGTGGTTAAAGAGCTGTTTCTGTTTTAAAAAATAATAATCTCTAGGTTGAGACCTGCCTGAAGCCTGCTGCAGGGTCATATCTTAACCTTCAGGAATTTCTTTTGCAATCTCTTTAAATCAGATCCATTTGATTCAGCGAGGAAAGGCAGGTGACAAGGGAGTTTTATATTTCAAGGCTAAATCAGTCATTTGGGGACCTGTGTATTTATGTAGCCACGAGAAGAATCTTCCTTCTCGGACTCCTTGTTGTCTGTTCTCTGCCCCTGTAGACTCACTGCCGTTGACTGGATGCGGCCGGATAGGACGGGGTACAGCTGTCCCTGTGGGTGTATTGTGTGAGGTCTTGCCCAGTGATCCCGGAGTCCTCATCTGTTAAGATTCCCTGAGCACTCTAGACAAGTACACCCCCCTTTCACCTGTCTGTGCACACCTGTGGACAGGTCCTTTTATGGACAGGCATCCATACTTGTGGTTGGGTATGTGCCCTGGACTGGTACTATCCCGTCACCTGTGTGTGCACACCTAGGCATAGGTGCATAGGTGCACCCTTTCCACTGCCTGCCATACCTGCACATATGCCGGGTGGGGGTGGGGGTTGGGGTGAGTGGGTCCCAGACCAGGCTCATTCCACCAAAACAGGTATGAACAGCTGCAGTGCTTCCTGTCACTCAGCCAGGCTGGGATAGTCGCCCCATATCCACTCCTATACCTGGCCATTGTGTGTTGTGCCCATGGGGCCAGGGGGGTCCTTCCCAGCTCAGAAGCAGACAGCTCCGAGGAAAGCCGGCCCCTATGCGTTCCAGGCTGTCAGTCACCCAGGCCCCAGGCCCACGAGTGTGGCTGCCTTCATGCACCCCGCTCACTCAGGTAGGGACTCTGTCAAGATGCTTCCAGGCCTTTCTGCTGGTCATCTCAGGTGGCCCCAGCAGGCAGGGTGGGCAGATGCATTCGTGCGCCCCGCCTTAGGGAAGAGGACAGTGGCGGGAAGTCGGCCCTGTGCGTGCTCTGTCTGAACTGGAGTCTGTTCCAAGTTGGGGTCACATGGGTGGCCTTTGGGGAAGGCACCGGGCCTGCTGCCTCTCCCTTCCCAGCCGCCTGTGCCCTGAGTGCCTGCCGGGCCGCTGTGCTCATCAAGGTCCAAAGAAGCGGACGGCTGCCTTTCCTCTGCCGGGACAGTCTGTGTGGATGGGTGGACGGACGGACGGACGGATGGACGGGTGGGTGGGTGGAGGCCTGCCTCAGAGCATCCTGCAGGCTGACCTCTGCGTCACCCGAAAACAAGCAAGTGGGGCTGTGCCCCAACAAACCTTTCTTGGCAGCAACAGACCGCGGGCCGGGCTGGACGCCTGTCCTGGCGGGACTGGGCGGGAGTGGTTGGTTGAAGCGCCGTTTGGATGGGGCCGTTGGGGACTGGAGTCGTTGAAGCCCAGTTGTGTTGTGCCCAGTCCCAGCCGCTGTGTGAGTGTCCGGGGGTCTCTCACTGCTCCAGGGGTCTGTGGACCCACACTCTCTGAGGGGAAGGGGAGGGAGGTGGGCGGCTCTTGCTGTGTGATGTCATCTGACCAAGAAATCCTGTCTAGAGAGAGGATGGAGCCCTTCTGGGGGCAGGAGCCGCCGTCGGGGTGCGGCTCGTGTTGAGTGGTGCCCCCTCGAGGCTGGCTTTCCGCCGGGTGTCCCGTGGGACACAGCGGCAGACACCCATGCTTGTGGCCTGTGGGCTCCCACCCCACAGAGACTGGGGCTCAGGCTTGCTCTTGAGAAGAGGAGATGAGGTAGGTCCCTTGGCGATTCTCCTTGGCGCTTTCATCTGTGGTTTGCCTCTGCGGATTTTGAGTCCTGTCCAAAGGCGTGATGGAAGGAGGCGGGAGCTAGAGGAGTACGTCCTGGAGGGAGGCGGAGGCTCACTGTGGTGGCGACCTGAGGGGGGAGGCTTCCTGCTCGCAGGCATAGGTGGAGAGGAAGCCCCTACCTCATTCCTTCCCTGACTTCATGGCGGAGGAAGACCGGGACCCTGCCCTGAGTCAGACCGTCAGCCCATGCTGCAGCGAAGACTTCCATAGTGTCTTGATTGTCTGGTGTGGCTAAGAAAGAAACGCCAACAGGGGGTGGCTCTGACAAGCAGAAGTGGATTTTTTCACTGTTTAGGCGTCTGGAAGCCCAGAGTCAGGGGGCAGGCTCCAGGGACAGGGGCACACTGGTGCTTCCCCCAGGTGTTTGTCTGTTCTGTGCTTCTGTTTCTGGGCAGCCTCTCTCCCCACCATCTCCACCTGTTCACCTGGCTCTGCCCTAAGTGAGAAAGAGCCTGATTGACCAGGCTCCCGAGACCTGTGCTGTCTGTCTCATTGACACAACCGAGACAGCCCACGGCCCCTCAGGGGATCAGCCCATGCCCCGGAGGGCAGATCAAACCCATTGACTGCTGCTCTGGAGAAAGGTGAGGCTGGCTGCTTCCAGAAACATAGATGTCTCAGAAACCGAGTGGGGAGGGTGGGGGCAGGGAGGGGTTCCTTCTGTCCTGCAGGTTGCCGAGAATCAGAATGCCCCCAATGAAGGGAGTTTGGGCTATTTGGTAAAAAGCATGGAACTGCTAGGTGAAAGGTCAGCCGCCGGAACTCCCAGAGGTAGTGGCCAGTGGGGATGGGGGTGGTGGTGGTGTGTGGAGAGCAGGAGGGACCACGTGCTTCCAGTGGGGACCGGATGGGGCTTTGAAGAGATGGAAGTCACCCTCGATCATCCGATAGAGCGTTCTTTGTGGAAGGCAGGAAGTGACCAGCCCTGGGACATTTTTTTTTTCTTTCTTTCTCATGACCCTGTATTAATCAAAAGTTCCATCTTCTGCATCGGACATGAAACTCAACGATCCTTTTGCACCAGGGAGCATTTCCCCTTTCCCCAGCAGGAAAGTCAGAAAAGCAGCCCCGGTGGCTGGGGGTAGGGGGTGGGGTCTTATGCATTGACCTGCATGCACACGGCAAGGCCAGATGTTTGATCCCACCAGCCGCTCTGTGAGAGAAAGCTGAGGCTTGGTGCCCTGCGAAGATTTTTGACAGGCTCGGAGACCCACCGGGGCAGCAGCTCTCCGCTTTCCCCCGGGGTCTCTGAGTCGGAATGGGCGGATGGCACAGCGAGTTTGGTTTTGGGCTTGAGAGGTGTTGTAAGATTTCTTTCCTCCCTCCCCCAATGGACACACTTACCGGAAGAGGCGTGACTGTTTGATGAACTGGCGCCTAAACCCAGGTGCTTCTCTTTGGGGGGCTCTAAATCGTTGCTGTGTGTCCTGAGCGCCGGTGGTGTAGCTGTCATTCATTGGGCTATGAACCAAAAGATGGGCAGTCGGAGACCTCCAGCCCCTCTGCCGGAGAGAGAGGAGGCCTCTGGTCTGTCTCCGAAACCCACAGGGCCCCGTCTCTCCTGTCCGAGGGATAGATAGATAGGGTCGCTGTGCGTTGGCCTTGCGTCGACGATGGCAGTGAACTTGGTTTTCTGGTTTCTACACCTCTTTGGGAACAGACTGCCTTGACCTTTCCCCTTGGCGTGACTGGTGGATTCGAACCACAGACCACACACGTGGTGGCTGCCCTCGGTGCCATGAGCTCTCCTGTGGACCTCATCCTTGTGCCCCTGGTGCTCCTACCTGTAGGCCCGCTTTTCCCTGAGCCGCTTGGCCTGGGCGACTGCCCTGCCAACACTATCATCCCCTCCCATCCTCCTACCCCTCCCTCATGATCCGAGCCTCCAGCTGCCTGCCCCAGGGGCTGGCACTAATGAGACGGCGGCCGAGTGACAGGCAGCGGAGTCCGCTCGTCCTGACAGGGTGCCCGCCTGCGAGCCGTGCCCACTGTGAGGCGGGTTGTGCACATGTTCCTGGGATCCGTGGAGCCCGGCCCTGCAGCCAGCCTGTGCCTCTGGGGAAATATTGTGACAGGTGCTATGCCTCGCTCCTCAGATGCCAACACAGTGGGGAGGCCCGGGACCCCGTGACAAATCCAGGCGCCGTGCACGGGCGAAAGGGACGCCTGCCAGCGTGTGCATCCTCCTGGGGGTGGGGGAGGCTGCACTCAGCCCTGCTGGAAAAAAACGAGCTTCTCTCAGAGTCTCCGAATGTGGTTCTGGGTGTGTTCCTGACATCTGAGTAGGAGCCGTGGTACACGTGGGGCTGCTCCCTGCCAAGTGGGCAGTTCAAAACCACCAGCCACTCCTTTGGAGAAAGAGGAGGCTGCCTACTCCCGCACAGTCGCAGTCTGGAAGCCCACAGGGGCGGTTCTGCCATGCCCTCTAGGGTTGTCGGGAGTCGGCAGGGACTGGACGGCAGGGGGTTTTAGATGACAGTGGTGATGGCTCTGAGAGGTCAAGGGAGGTCCCAGTAGCACACAGGGTTAAGTGCCCCGCTGCCGACGGAAAAACTGTTGATGGGAGCCCACCCAGCAGCTTCTGGGCAGAAAGGCCAGACTGTCAGCTCCCACGAAGACCACTAAGCAGGCCATGGGCGCCTGGTCCATGTCCTGAGGTCAGGGCAGAGTCACCTTGGTGATTGCAGACTGTCTTGCTTCAGCAAAGGGCCAGGTGCCCTGGTGGGTTCCAACTGCTGGCCTCTCAGTCACCTAGGCTGGCCCAGGGCAGCGACACTCTGCCAGGAGGGGTCGTTGTGAGCAGTGCCCACCAAGCAGCAGCAGCTACAAGGATGACAGACCCAGGTCTGCAGTCCTGGGGGCCCAGCAAAGCCACTGTAGGGGTGGGTGTAAGAAGGAACACGGGCCGGGCAGGTGGGGACAAGGAGCCAGGGGAAGTGGACTCCGGAGGGCAGGCTGCCCGTTAGTGTCCAAGCGCCATGCTGGCTGTTCTTGGGCCGCAGAGGGCCATGCCACTCAGGATCCATCTTTGGAGCCCAGAACCCAGGCTTTTCCCGACAGCCTCTTTCCAGGGGCAGAGATTCCGCTGGAGGCTTAAGCTCTTTGACTGGCGGGCGGGACCCCTCCAATGTTCGGCCTCCTGCGCCCGACAGGGGGAGGCCGTGTTTTTGACGGGCCACTGCACGTGGTGGAGCCGAGAACCCAGTCTAGGTTCACCCGTCCGCCCTGACTCTGCAGGACAGGGCAGACTGCCTCCGGGTCTGTGAGGCTGGGACTTCACGGGAGTAGACAGCCTCGTTTTTCTCCGTCGAAGTGGCTGGTGGTTCTGAACTGCCCACCTTGGGGGGAGCAGGCCATTGCGTCACCACCACGCCAGCAGGGCTCCCTCCATGTGACAGCTGGCTGGGCTTGGGAGGGATGGAGTGGGCACGGATCACCAGCATTTGGGTTTAGTGGCCATGGCTAGTATGTCATTTTGCTGCCGCCCCCCCCCCCCCCCCCAGAAGGGACTCTGTAGCCGAGGGAGAGTGAGGGTGTGTCCCCGGCCAGGCAGCTGCTGAGGGCACATGCTGCGGAGAGCAGGGGGCCGTAGAGAGCACTAATGAGGCTCCAGTCATTAGGAATGCCGCTCTGCAGCTGGAGACCCGGCATGGACGGCCCCTCCGCTCAGTCCCCAGCCTGCTTGCAGCCAGGTGTGGCCACTCAGGGGTCTGTTTGGAGGAAGCTTCTGGAAAGCCTCATTAAGAGTGAGTGCCTGTGTCCTGCCCCCTTCTCCCAGCCTCTATTCGTCCACCTGCTCAGGGGGCGGTAGGTGGGGTGTGCCACCCCATGCGGGCAGAGGTGACAGACCCAGGAAGGCAGCCTCCTGGGCACTTCAGGCTGTGCTGGGGGCTGTCCTTGCCCTGTGTCCTTCTCTAGGAAGGGAGCGAGGAGCTGGGTCACCCTGACTCTGCGCGGGGTGTGGGTGTGTGTGATCCCTGTTTCCTTAAAGATCCAAAACCTTGGACCAGAGCATCCCGTCCCATCTTGGCCACAAACTGCTGAGGCCGAAGATCCAGTCCTGCCTCTCACAGCAGCTTGACATTTATTTGCGAGCTGGCAATCTGTGTTTACGGACCAGGAAGCTGCCATCACCCGGATGAGCTCTGGGACAGTGACACGGGGACTTCCTGAAAGAGCTGCATGGGGCTCAGGAGCTGGGCTGGGTCAGCCCAGCTCTGCCAGAGTGGGGGTGATCCCTGCTTCCTGAAACACCCCAAACCCCAGACAGACCGCTAGTCCCTAACCTCCATCCCCGGAAGCTTGTTTAGATCCAATAGTCACGGGGGTGAGAAGGGGGGGGTCTCTGCCTGAGGGGCGCAGCATGCGTCCAGGGCGAGTCTGTGGGGGGTGGGGGCAGCAGTCACCCCTGTGCCAGGACCAATGCTCGGGGCAGGAGGAGGATGAGCATGAGAGTAGTCCCTGAAGGTTCCTGCAGAAACAGCGGGAGAAGCTCCCTGTGTTAATGTGGGTGTTGTGGGTCGTCCTGAGCCCCAGAGTCCCCAGCAGGACAGAGCAGGCCCTGCCAGCCTTGCAGCACCCTTGCTGATCTTGGGCGGGGTGGTGGGGGGGAAGCTTGGCCCTGTATTGTTGTCATGACAGCAAGGGCTCTTTGGGGCTCCGGACACAGGGTGGGGCTGGGGGAGGAGGAGGAGAAGAAGAAACCAGAAACACCTGGAAGGGGACTGGGGGCCGGGCACGGAGACCTGACCGTCAGGGACTGCAGTCATCAGTGCCCCAGACAAACGCGCCTAGGCTTTTGGTGGGGGATGGAATAGCTGTGAGAACTTTCACCCCACCATCACAAGAAGAGGTTTAAAGAAGTGTGTCTATTTCCGTGTCTAAAATAAGAAAAAAAAGGAAAAGTCCCCAGTTGGCTTTGATGTTCACCATGGTAGGGGCTGGGTGCTGGTGAACCAATTCCCCTCATAGAGACCCATGTGACCAAGAGAACCGCCCCCTAAGGTTTTCTAGGCGGCCACTTCTCACAATCGGTCAGTAGCCTCTCTGTCTCCCTGCCGTAGGTGTCCTTCCAGACTCAGAGTGACCTGGTCTGGCCCGGTTCCGCGCCGTCCTGACAAGTGCTTTTCAGCTGGGGCCTGCCGCTGCCCCATGCATCTCGTCTAGGGCCTTTGCCCCCTTCTTTCCCTCTCCTTCATCAAGCGTGATGGCCTTCTTCAGGGACTGGTCACTCCTGGTCACATGTCTGGAGTCTTGGTGAGCGGTTTCTTGGTTAAATGACCCCCTCACCCCCCTCCGAGGGCAGAGAGGTGAACCTGAGGTGGTGGCAGTGGCCAGGCCTGAACAGGGATCCCAGCCCTGGGGCTTGGGGCTTTCCCAAGGTGGTGTCATGCAGGATGAGTCAGGCTGCTCACCACTGGGTCAGCAGTTCAAATCCTCCCCCGGGGCTTTCTCCTCCCACAAAGCAAGAAGACCATGTGGGAAACTCCCAGGGGCGCCTCTACCCTGCTCTGCAGGGCTGCTGTGAGCCGGGACAGACCTGCAGGTCAGCCAGCGGGGGAGAGGAGCTGGGGAAGAGATCCCAGTGTTCCGGCCAGCTGGCGGTGAGGTTCGGGCCATGGGCAGATGTGGAGCACACAGTGAGGTGAGCTCATGCTGGGTGGAGCCGCCTGGTCCCCAGCCTGCAGGCTGAAGCTGCCGGCTGCTGTGGGCGGAGGGGAGCTTTGCCTGCTCCAGGAAGACACACAGGCTCTCCCGTGGAAAACGGGTCCGGGTCACAGGAGAAGCACTGGGCTTTGGTCCCTGCCCCAGCCCAGTGATGCCTGCACTCAAAAAACCAAACTAAACCTACTGCATGGAACTGATGCCGCCTTAGAACCTCTTAGGACAGGGTAGAACTGTCCCTGTCAGTTTCTGAGACTGTCACTCGTATTTTCTCTAAACGGTTTTATTGGCATTTCTTCCACATGCCATACAAGCCAATAGTTTGATTTTATCAACTAGAGTTGTACAATCATGATCCCAATCGATTTTAGAGCATTTTCTTCTACCTTGCTGGCCCTGTGATTGTTACTTTTCAACTGTGGCAAAAATATACACAAGAAAGCACTCTCTTATTCAACAAGTCCTATTTGTTTACTTCCCTGAAGACTGTAACTCTCCCCCCCGCCCCAATTTTATGGGCACATAATACACTTCCTGCAATTCAGTCATATCAGGAAGAATTGTACAATCATCACCACCATCAACTTCAGAACACTGCGCGGGAAAAGGCCCGTCTTTCTCCCGAGGAACTGACTGGTGGTTTTGAACTGCTGACCTTGAAGTTAGCAAGCCCAACATGTAAGCATGATGCCACCAAGGCTCCTCGGTCTCAGTGCTCCCCAAAATGTTGATGGTCAGGGCAGGGTCGCCAGTTAGTGACCTCTGGTCTGCCTGGGTAGAGCTGGGCTCCTCAGAGTGGTTTTGTAGATATAAGCCACCAGTCCTTTCTTAGGGAGCACCCTTGCGTGCATCAAAAGCACCCCCCTTTTGAGCTGCAGAAGGGCACTTCAACCACTGTGCCATCCGGGCTCCTTTGACGGCCCCCCAAGGAGGCAGCTGTCAGCCTGATGGCACATCTTTGCGACAAGTACTCAGCCCCATGCCCTGTGATGTGCGGGACGTCACCTACCCGGCCCTTGCCCGTCCGTCTGCGTGCACGCTGACCCAGTAGGTGAGCTGGGACCAAGGCCAGGCTTCTGTGGCGTCTGGGATTCACAGATGGGCGCCCTGGACCACCTGGACTGGAGCCAGGCACTGGCTTCCTCTGGAAGGGACTCCCTGCTGGCCCTTCTTCTCAGGGAGGAAGGATGCTGTACCTACTCCAGGAAGCTGCAGGAGTTTGTCCCCGGGGTGCAGGGCAGCCCGATCGGCTTGCAAGCACCCGTCTCGGAACTCAGGGACCAGGAAAGGTCCAAACGCCCCAGCCTGGAGTTTATCCTCCCTCTGGTGAGCCCACAGACTCGCCTTAATTAAAGACTAGCGAGGAGCCTTCCCAGGTGATTGGCGGGGGTGGGGTGGGGGCTCATCGAGGGTGGCTTGAGCCTGTCATTAACGTGGCTAATTGGGAGTGGCTGCAGTGAGAACTGCCCACCGGGCCTTGGTGTCTTTAACCCCTGGGGTGTTGAAGTTGGGGTAAAGAGCTCTGGGGTTCAAACCCACCAGCCGCTTCCTGGGAGAAAAAAATGTACCCGCTTGCTTCCGGAAAGATGCTTCCTGGGACCCCAGCGGGGCCCCTCCGGTCTGTCCCGGAGGGTGGGCCGCTGAGAGCCGTATCCATGCCACAACAGTGGGATTTGCCTTCAGCTGCCTGCTACCATGCCCCTTTTAAGAATGCTGTGGGGGAATGTTCCAGAAGGCAGGGCAACATGGGCCCTGGGCTTTGGTGAGCCAGCCAGAGAAAGTGGGCTTTCCCCTCTTCTCCTGCCTGAAAGGATTACGATGAGAAGCTGTGCAGAGAGAGAGAGGAGATGTGGGGTGTGGGGGTGGGGGAGTGCAATGGAACGGTTGGCTCCTGCCGTGATCCAGCCTCTTCAGTGACCCAGCTCTGCAGTTCTTCAAGGCCAGCCTCACTTTTTTCATTGCTCCTCCTCCTCCCAGGGGGCCTGAGTCAGGCTCTGGTTGTGGGCGGCTCCCCCAGAGCCCCCCACCCCTCACCCCCCTGTGCCGCCAGTCCTGGCCGATTACAGAGTGGCAACTGGCAGCAGACTTCCCATGCAGAGCATTGTGGGAGTTTAGAGCTTCAAACCGAACTCACAAACCCAGGCCTTTCCACCCCTGCCACTGGAATCGCAGGCCCTAAGGCAAGGCAGCCACTTGTGACTGCCACTTGTGGCTGTTCTTAGCTCGTGGAAGCTGGCCTCGTTTCCCTGCTTGACTTTTAAAATACACTCTGGTTCTGGTCTCGGGGAGGCAGGCGCTGGGTAGCTTCACTGTGGCGCCACCCCTTGGCCCTTGCTAAATGTCAGGAGTTGGAGTGAGGTTGAGTCACCGTCTCTCCATACATGCATTTATGTGGGGGTGGGGGGAGCCCTTGTTCCACCTTGCCGCCAGCCTCCTGCTCCCACCCCCCCACCCCCAGCCTTGGCTCTGCTCCCTAAAGCTGCCAGGGGCTTCAGGCTATCGGTGAGAAAGACACAGAAGGTCAGCACGGGGTCACTGAGGGAACCTGGCTGCCCACACGTGATGCTGCTCTCGAGGCCCCATGTGGCTGCATGTCTGGAGGAGGCTTGCCAGGCCTGTCTTCTGCGGCCTCCCGGGCTCCTGTGGCACGTATGCACCCGTCACACTGCCCAGGGACTCTCAGACTCAGAGTGGGCACCTGCAGGCTGGGTAGAATGCTTCCTGGTTCCTGAGACTCATTCTTCACCCACTGTGACACCCTGGTTCCTTATCTTGGCTTATTCCCACGGCTTCTGTACAGTAGATGGGGAAACTGAGGCCGGAGCCAGAGTGCATCCTCCCCCCCCCTACACACACACACACACACACACACACACTGCATCCTTTGCTGTAGGTGGCAGGGGGTGTGACTGGAGGAATACAGGCGTGGCCAAGGGAGATATGGGATACCCCCTCACTCACAGGCTGAGTCTACAGCAGGGTGTGGTTGTCTTGCCCACCGGCAGGGACCTGTGAGGTCGGGCTACTGTTAGGCCCACCTCAGCTTCTCAATCTTCGACGAGGAGCCAGATGCAGCAGCAGCACTGTGATGATGCGTAGCAGTAGACTTTGTCACCATACTAATTAAAAACAGTCCCAAACCTTCTCTCTCATTGTAGGACCACCTCCTCGTTCCCCGGCCTCTGAGCCTGCACACAAGGTGGGCTTTTCTGTGAGCCACACCACTGGGGAGGTCATCAAAGACCTCAGGATGGAGCCCCTGTGCTGGGCACTGCTCTTATTCCTGGCTCTGGTCAGCAGTCTGAAACCACCAGCTGCTCCCTGGGAGACAGAGGAGGCCTTCCACCCTTGTACAAGAGTTACAGTCTCGAAACTTACCGGGGGGGGGGGGGGGGGGG
>PVJH01020262.1:0-29923 GCA_004026705.1 Nesogale talazaci | reverse complement strand
AGATCTGTAAAGGCTGTTAGATTTCCGCCTGGTTCAATCGTGCCTTGCTTGGGTGCAGCCTGCAAGGTTAGCAGGTCAAAAGCACTAGTTGCTCCACAGGAGACGGACAGGGCTCTGTAGGCCTGTAAACAATTACAGTCTCAGGAACTCACAGGGACAGGTCTGTCGGCCAGCACTGCCTTGAAGGCCGTAAGCTTGCCTTGGACCAAGAGTGGGAACGGAAGTCCATGTGAACTGCCACTGTTTCTCCTCAGCCTGCAGCGGCATGGGGCTTCCTCCAGGGGCACCCCTCAACGCTACCTCCCCAAGGAGCCTGCACGCCAACCCGCAGAGCACAGCCCCGGGACCCCAGCTGGGGAGCGACGTCCGTGTCGGCTCCAGCATTAACGCCCCACGTGCTGTATCTCGGGCCTCTGGCTCGAAGGCCGCTCCATACCGAGGGAGCCAGTCCTCTGTTGGCACCGGGTATGATCGGAACTCCGTGCACACAGCCTGCCGCCAGCTCCTGGTGGTCTTGCATACAGTGACTGAGACGGGCCCAGACCAGACCCACCAGCAGACCCAGGCCTTTCTTCCCAGGCCATCTTTGCCTGGAAGCTCTGCCAAGCCTGGTCAGCAGTCCACCTCTACAGAGCCACTCCAGGCAGACGGTGGAGGCCGCCCTGGGGATGTGCTGGCCGGGAACTACGCCCCGTCTCCAGGGATCACCCTTCTCCTGGGCAGGGCAGGTGAAGCCCTCGAGCCTCTGACTCCTGGCTTGAAGTCCAGAAGGACATTGGATTTGACATCCAGAAAAGGTCCATCCTCAGTAATGAATTGGTTGTGAACAGAAGTGGTCCGAAGTCCAAGATAAATCGATCAAAAGTCCTGGACGTGTACGCTGCCCGGGCCCGCACGCTCTGGTCAGGCTGCTGGGTTTGCCTGAGGTCTGCCTGGGTCCTCGGGTCTCAAGATATGGGCAGGTGTTGGCCCGAGGGGCGAGGTGTGTATCTGTGACCAGCCCAGGTGCATTGTGGGTATCCTGCAGAGCGTCCCTGCCCACCAGCGGTGTCATGCGACGGGGCTCTCGAGTGGCTGTGACTCAGCAACTCTGCCACACTGTGCCACATACTAGCAGGGCCACCCGTGGTGGCTGGTTTCAACGGAGTTTCCATTAGAACGTGGTTGGTGTAGCACTTGCTGTGGCCTGAGAGCCTTTTAGGCACGGGTAGCAGCCACTTAACTTCTAGTTCAGGCTAATTCATGGACCTTGGCACGGAATTCAGGACCTCAAACTGAGTGGATGGTGTTATCTGATTAGAAAAGGGCCTCATTAATCAGAGGGTGGTCTTTGGATGAAAGAGATTTGAAAAAAAAAAAACATACCCAACTCAAAACATTGAATTTAGCCGGAATGGAGAGATTGGGAGAAAGTTGAGTCTGGTCACCTCCCTTCCTTCCTTCTTTCCTTCTTCCCTCCCTCCCTCCCTTCCTTCTTTCCTTCCTTCCTTGTATCCATCCTTCCATCCACCCATCCCTCCTTCCCTCCCTCCTGTCTGGCCATTCATCCATTTTTCCTTTAATCCATCTATTATCTATCTGTTCACCCATCCATCCATTCATCCATCCACCTGTCCACCTACCCACTGGCTGTTGCTTGAGCGGGCTCTGGGAGGCAGATGTAGTCACTGAGCATCTGGTGGTAAGGACAGAAAATAGGGTGCTGTGCTGGCCTGGTGGGCGGCCCGGCCTTCCAAGGACCTGGGGGCTCCAGCGAATGAACTCTTCCCCCTCCCTCCCCCCACCCCCCACTCACGTCCCAGCTCTGAAGAATCCCTGGCAAACAGCACACAGAACGCTCAAAGTGGAAAAACGCATCAATTTTTCCTAGTAGAAAAGGGTGTGGTTTTTGCAAATTACAGACCAGTGAGTTTCACTCCACCCCCCCCATCCCCCCCTCCCATCAAGAGACTGTTGCGGCAGTCCATCTCCTTGGGGCCTTCCTCCTTGCTGCCAACACTCTACCAAGCCTGGTGTCCTTTTCCCGATCGCATGTCCACGTATGTGAAACGGAATCTCGCCATCCTCGCTACTAAGGATCATGCTGGCTGTACTTCTCCAACTCCAAGACAGATTCGTTCATTTTCCTGGTAGCCCTCAGGGTAGTCATTATTCTTCCCCCACCTCAGGCAGAAAGGAGCCCTGGTGGCAGGCATAGTGGTTACGCTCTGGCCTGCTAGCCACCGGGTCAGTAGTTCAACTCCACCTACCTCTCTGTGTGAGAAAGAGGAGACTTTTCTATGCCCAGAAAGAGTCTCTGAAACCCGCAGGGCCAGTTCTACCCTGCCCTGTAGGGCCGCTGTGAGTTGACTCCATTCGATGGCAGTGGTTTTGCTTTGGAGCCCCTAGTGGCAGTAACCACCCCACTGCTGTCCTGACCAGCAGTGACCCTTCCTTCCTCCGCTGCTGCAGGGAAAACGGCCCATGCACTGTGTCGCTGCCCATCCCATTCTCCCAACTGCTCACAGTTCCCCGCATGAAGCAGGAATGCTGACCTCGTTTCAAGTCCAAACATTAAAAATAGCCTTTCGGACGCAAAGCAGTACACGGTCATTTCAGCAAGGACAGATAAAGGGCCCACAGAGAAAAGAAATGTCTGCGTGCGTCGGAGGCGATGGCAATCTGCGTTCTTTCGCCGCCAACTTCACCCCGCGCTCTGATCAGGTGACACTAGGCGGCTGAGGGGTTTTATTTATAACCCTGTGGCTGATGCCATGCGTTGGGGGCCGGCTTTCTCCCGAGCCCTGCCCTGCTCTCTGTGTCGCATGTGCAGCCCCTGACAGTCTCCTGCCCTGGTCCGTCCTGCTCCCGATGCGTTCACTGCCGTGGTATTTCCTGGACAGCTGGGCCTGCTTAGCGGAGAAACTACAATAGCTGAACAGGCTTCCCGAGCGAATGTTTTCATAAGTGCCGGCGTGAAGAAGGGCAGTGTCTCTCGCTCACAGAGCACGCCGGTTGCACGATGACAAGAAAAGTATTAATAGGCTCGGGCCTGCCTCTGCATACGGAGACCAGAAGTTTCCGGCGGCTCACCCAAGTGGAGGTTCATCAGCAGATGCCTGCAGGCTGCTGAATGGATCCTGATGGGTGGCGACACCACCTCTCAAAGGAGGAGACCCTGCCCGGCTCGTGCCCAGACACAGTTGTCCTTAAGTGGGAGCCATGGCTGCAGCGGCTGGGCCAGTCCATCTCCGCGAGGGGTCCTTCTCCAGAGACTGGTCCCTTCCCATCACCTGTGAGGTGTCGTCTCTTGCCCCCTCATTTCTTAGGCGCGCGCCGGCCGTACTTCATGCAGTGCAGACCTGTCTGTCTGTCCTTCTGGCAGCTTCTTGCCATCACCATCACTCTGAGCTCTTGGTTCCCTAGAGGATTCCAACATGGTTGCAGGGAACCACCCGGAATGCCAGATGCGCTCAGAAGAGGCATGGAATGGGGGCTGCCTTTGCAGAGGCGCGTGGGGTCAATGGAGGTATTGGGTGACTCGGAGCAGCCAGCGCCCGTCAGCAGTCTGCCCTGGCCAGCCCACCATCCCCGGCCAGTGCTTACGTGGACATGCTTCTAGCCACAGCCCCAGGACCTTGTAAAGGCCATTTCTTTCCTTTGTTCTGCCCTAGTGGCAGTGCCGGGTGCTTGCTTCCTGTGTCCCTGCTGCCGGTCTTGGCTTCACTCTAACGTGGGGAGGTGGCCTCAAGGACACTGGCGCCCCCCCTCCCCTTCGCGTGGTGGGTATCAGGTCTCAGGGATGGCATTCCAAGTTGTCCGGCCTGCCACCGGGATTTCCCCAGGAGCTTGGAAGGAACCGGAGCTTGAGGATGGACCCCTCCGGTTATAAACAGCTCAGTCGTGAATCAAGCGTATTCATTACAGCCTGGAGAATGACACCCCCCCACCCAATTCACCCCCCTCTGGGTTGTGTGTGAACAGACACGTTTTGCACTTGGACCAAGGTCAGCCTAGATTTCAAAGCAGACGTAAGCTGGCAATTTATTCACGCTGGGAATGGAGAACGGGGAATTAATTATGGCCACAGAAGCTGGGCGGCAGAGGGTCGCTGGCTGCATCGTCCCGGCGCACCCTTCATGGTGGGTACACACCAAGGAGTGAAATCCTGGAGACAGGGACAGGGGGTGGGGGCTGGGAATGCCAAGCAGGAGGGCAGTGTGCTCTCAAATTGTGACTGCAAGACTTCAGTGTGAGGATGGAAGGTCCCAGTTCAGCTCTGCCACTCACCCCTGTGCCTGTGTCCACACTGGCACAGGCAACCCCACACCACATCGTCACCCTCACCCCTTGTCACATCAGTCGGGAACTGTTGAGGTGTGGGGGGCATTGCTGCAAGGTCGTGTGCAGCTGTCTTCAGGGGGTGCCTCAGACAGCCTGTTCTCCGTGGGCTTGTCAGTGGCTGGTCTAGTTTGTCAGGCTGTTCTCCAACCCACTAGCTTTGGGGCGCTCAGCTGAGTGCATGAGCCGTTCTCCATGGAGTCACTTCTGAGTCACAGCCCCCCGAGGTACGGAGTCTTGTGAGTTTTGGAGTTCGAGACTGTGTGGGAGCAGAAAGCCTCAGCTTTCTCCTGTGGGTGGGCCGGCAGGTCTGAACTGCTGCCCATGCCTGCCGCACCACCTTCAGCAAAGGAGTCCATCTTTTGTGGAGACCCCTCTGCAATCTCATGTGTATGTGAACACGTTCTGGGTCCTTGTGAGCCTACTGAGTGTCCGTGTACTGGAGGCCCATGCTATAGGGGTGCCTCAGACCTCACAGCCCACTTGAGACTATGACTCACCAGTGTACTCCGAGCTTTACATGAACCCGTGTGTGACATTGGGGTGGGGGAGTGCTACACGCATGTCAGAGATCTCTTCTGGTGGGTCCCTGCTCCAGGGTATTGGGGTTGGAAAATGCCTATTCCAGGTTGACTAGAGAAACAAATCCAGGGACGCTCATCTAGCTGTGAGAGAATTTATATCAAAGAGTAATTGTACATCGAGAAAACATCCCAGTCCAGTCCAGATCAAGTCCATAAGTCTGATATCAGCCCCTATGTCTGATACTAGCCCTCTTTGGACTCACGCAACACATGCAATGATGCCAAATGCAGGAAGAGCACAGGCCACTGGGTAGAAGGTCTTGTGGATCCAGTGGCAGTGGTAGCATCTCAGCGCTGACACCAGTCTTCTCCATGCGTCCCCTCCAGCTCTCTGTGGGTCTCAACAGCGGGAAAGGGAAGGCAGAGACGGGGTCTGGCTTCCAGTGAGCTGTACCTGATAGATAGGCTATACTCCACCTCTTTCAAGTTGACAGGACATTATGAAACTACCGCAGAGTCGGCACCTGGCTATTGACTGGTGATGACAAGAGCAGACAAAGTGTCCCCCACTGAGCTGCACAGAGCCAAGAACCCATGTCCCCCATGCCCGTGCCACACGCCCTTCCCGCTGGCCCCAGGACCCTGGTTCCCATGGCCACCGGTGAGGACCGGTAGCAGAGGTGGCGACTCTGTTCATCTCCATGCCTATAATCTATGCCTCAGAGACGCTGCCCTTTTCCAGGACAGTCCTGCGAGGCTTTGCTGCAGACAAGGAATGTGCAGCGCAGCTCAAAGCCACCATGTCACTTAGGGGTGTGAGGGGCCCAGTCCTTTGGCACCCAAGCCAGAGGGCGGGGCAGGCCTGGGGGCTTTTCTGAAGCTAGGCTAGTTCTGTTGGTAGGGCAAACTCACAGCAGAATCCTGGGCTGTTGAGCAGGCTCTCCACATGACACACACGGCGCCCCTGGCTGCGGTTCTGGAGCTGCCCACTCACGCACGCATGGCCTTTCTCCACCTGAGATGCCGGCGTGAGCTCACCTTTCCCCCACCTCCCCTAGAGGACCTTCCAGCTGCCGAGGTGGTTTTATCCCGTTGGCACAAGGCTTCCAAAGTCCACGGTGCTCACAACAGCTGCTCTGGACGTGTGCACTTCTTGTTTATTGTGTATGCAATGTCTAACCCATAGTTCTCCTGTTCTGTTTACTAGACCTTTCCCCTCCCTCCATTCCTCCACTCATCTGTATATTCACCATTCAAGCATCTATCACATCTATCTGTTTATCCATCTATCTGTTTATCCACTCATCTTTTTATCTACTCCTCTATCCATCGAGTCATCTGTTTATCCATCCTCCATCCTTCCACTCATCTGTTTATCCATCCATCTAGCCATTTATCTGTTTATCCTCTCCTCTCCCTATCAACCCATCTTTCATCCATCCATCCATCCATCCATCCACCTATTCATCTATCACTCATCCATCCCCTCTTCCATGATTTAGCCACCCACCCATTTACTCACCCAGCCGCCCCTCCTTTCAACCATCTATCTATCCATCCATCCATCCCTCACTCCACCCACCCATTCATCACTCACCCATCCATCTGTCTCTCCATCCATCCATTGCCCCATCCACCCACTCATCCACTCACCCATCAGTTCTACTCAGCTTTGCCCCAGGGCCTATGGCTGAAGTTTCTGACCCCGGTGCACGGCACTTTGAGAAACACATACCAGGTCAGCGACTCAATCTCAGGTGGAAATGAGAGTCTACACAAGCACATCCGACACACACCTGAACAGCTAATATTCTGGTCAGTCCCCATCTTCCCACCCCCACCCCCCCATATACCTTAGAACAGGAAGGAGGAGAGGTTTGTTTAGTGGGGTGTGGTTGAGGCCAGCTGGAGTGGGCAGGGGAGGCCCAACCCCAGGGGTCCCCCTGTGCCTGGGCATTCCTGACAATGCCCCATTTCCTGAGCTGGAACTGCACTGGGGGAGGGGGGCTGCTCCCTGATGTTATACTCTGGAAGCCCGCTCCCTTTTGCCGCCCCCACCCCTCCACCCCCAGTGAGCACTGCTCTAAGCCTGTTTTCCTGTTTTCCACAGAGGGAGGGAGGGACTCACGGGGCCACCCAAGATCAGCTGCAGCTGAGCAGTTTTGCAGCCAGGGGAAGAAGTGACTCACTCTCTTCTCTCAGTCTCCCCCACCAATGAGTGCTGCTCTAGATAAACTTTTGGAGGGTGGTGGGGGAGCATGGGTGTGCACTATGGGACTCCGAGTGGCGGACCTCCCCCAGCCTCAGTGAGGTGACTGAAAGACACCCCCCTCCCCACCAGGCACGGCACACCTGGGTACCACAGTGCACCTGCAAGACAGAGCAAGACCAGGGCCGGCTGGTGGAGATGCCCCTGCAGGCCTGGGCTCAGGCTAGGTCCCTGCAGAAATGGACGCTGGGCCCGGGGGCCGAGTGCTCTCTGCGTGGCAGGCAGGCAGGCCTGACTAGGTTTTCAGCTTGGTCAGGAAACAGGTGCCAGTCGGCCCGTCCCCTCAGGAGACAGTGGCAGGACTGGACATGGCAGTGCCCTTATCATTACACGACTTGTGCTGCTCAGTCAGTAGCTTGCAGGTGGGCCGCTGCAAGACAGCAGTGCTGAGAGAAAGGCCCCACCAGCCTTTCCCGTAAAGATGGTTCATTTCCTTAGGGCTACTCGAGCTGGTTTGACTCAGAGCGACCCTAGGCGACCCAGAAAACTGCCCCTTACAGCTTCCTCGGCTGAGATCTTGATGGGGGCTAACTGCGCGCCGGCAGACTGAGATAGTTAAAGGTATTGTGCCCACCTGGGCGATAAATACATGTGGAATTAATTAAAGCGTGGCGTGATAAATGGCTTGGCCAATCTCACCTTTCTAGTTCTGGTCCCTTGCTTTCTGTTGCTTGGACCAGGGTGCAGCTGCCTTAGTCAGGTTCCTGCATCAGCTGGCAAGGTTCACTTCCTGTGAGACATCCCTGAGGAGAAGCCACAAGGCCTTATCCCGATGCAGCCCTGGGTGCTGGAGCAGCCACCTGGAGACCCCTGCCAGCACTGAGATGCTGATATGCTCACAGATTCGGCTTTCCTCCTGCAGTCGGCATCATTGTGTGTGTTTTGGGAGATTGAGGAGGACTTTGTGCATCTGTCTGACACAGGGACTAATGTTGGACTTGTGGATTTGGGCAGCACTGGGTTGGGATGTTTTGATGTTCACTTACCCTTTATATAAAACTCTCACTTTTTTTTTTTTTTTGTGGCATCACTGCTCTCCGGTGGTGGGAGTAGGAGGCCCAGCCCCACTGCTGGAATTGAACCTCCGTCCCAGTGGGCCGCAGTCCCGCGCACAACCACTACGCCACCGGGCTCAGCCCAACTCTCACTTTTACATGTGAGTCGATTCTGGTCCCTAGCAAGCTTGTAGGACAGTGGTTCTCAACCTGTGGGTCGTGACCCCTTTGAGGGCTCCAATGACTCTTTCCCAGGGGCCTCTGAGTCATAGCAGCAGCAAAATGACAGCGATGAAGTAGCAACAAAAATAAAGTCATGATTGGAGGGGGGGAGGGATGTCACCACAACAGGTGGAGGAGAAAGGTAGAATGAACTGCCCGTGTGCTTTTCCAAGACTGCCACTCCTTCCTGGATCAGGAAGCCTTCCTCACAGACCTCTTGCTGCTGTGCTGGGGGTGTCGGGTCAGTTCTGACTCAGGGTGACCCTCTGCACAACAGAACGGAAACGCTGCCCAGTCCAGCGCCATCCCCACCATCGTCCCGGTGCTGGAGTCCACTGCTGCAGCCCCTGTGTCCACCCGCCGCGTCCAGGGGTCTTCCTCTTGGTGGCCGCCTCTCCGCTTGACTAAGCGTGGTGCCCTTCTCCAAGGACCGGTCTCTCCTGACAACATGTCCAATCATCTCTAAGGAGTCTCTTTTTGTCCCTCCCAGGAGCTCTGGCCGCACGTAGTCACACACAGATCTGTTTGTCCTCTTGGCAGCCCGTGGGGCTCCAAGAATTCCAATGCATCCATTTCCCTTCGGTCTTCTATGATCAGTGACCAGCTTTCCCGGGCACAGGGGGTGACTTGTGGCTTCCGTCAGGCACACTTTCGTCCTCAAAGGAGGAGTTTTGCTCTTCCACACTTGAAGGAGGTCTTGGGCAGCAGACGGACTCAGCGCAGTGCATCCGTCCTTTGGCATCTGGACTGCTGCTGTTTCCAGGAGCGCTGGAGCCGAGGAAGAGGAAATCCTCACAAGGTCAGTCTCTTCTCTGTTCGCCACAATGTTGCCAATCGGTCCAGCTGTGTGGACTTGGTGTATCCGAAAGGTGAGATCCTTGAGTTTCAGGAACACAAACACCTAGAGACTGAAAAAAAGAGGGAGTTTTCCCTCCTCGCCTGCTTTTGGAAGGAGTCTGTCAGCAACCAGCCTCCTGGGTCCCAGGACACCTGTTACCATGAGCTCAGCATGGAGCCGATGAGCAGCCAGTTTTTGTTTGTTTGTTTGTTTTTGGGGCACCACTGCCTTTTGGTGGTGGAAGTAGGAGGCCCAGCCTTGCTCCTGGAGAGCTGCTGCTGGATTTGAACCTCCAACCCAGTGGGCCGCAGTCCCGCTCACAACCACTACTCCACCAGGGCTCAGCCCGAGCAGCCAGTTTTATGTGTGAGCATGCGACATAGACTCCTCCCTGCTGCCCGGGTAGTGCCCTCCCACAAGATCACCTGCCCGCGGCAGCAGAAGGGAGCTGCATCCTGGGTCCCTTGGGTGCGTCTCCAAACCCACTTGTGGTTTCCTCTGAGCAGCAGACCTGCACTGTTAGTAAGACACGTTTAGACGTGACTTACCTCTTAAAAAGGTATTTGCTTAAGTACCACCGTGCTTAGTACAGTTGAATGGCGGATTGTTACAAGATTTGTAAGACTCAACCCCCTCCCCCCAATAAAATAAGTAATTTTTTAAACAAAGGTTTTCTGCGAGGGGAAAGAAATGCGCCTTCCCGGGCAGACTGGTGGTGCCCTGTGAAGCCCTGCTGCCACGTTGTTGACATCCCCATAGTGGGCACAGGCGGCAGGCTGCTGTTGATGCCGGTGGAAGCCCTGGGGAGCGGTCCCCTGTGTGACGCGGGGGTCACCGTGGGTCAGGAGGACACCGGGTTACTGTAGCCCACACACTCATGTTGCATGCACTGGCTCCAGCCCTTCACAGATGTTCTCGGCTCTGCCAACAAGCCCCGGGAGGTGACAGCTCACTGTCACGTCAGCAGTTCAAAGCCCCCAGCCGCTCCTTTGGTTTTTGCTTGTAAACCCATTCTTCCAGTGAGTTCTGGCACTGCCGAAAGTTGAGGGGCCCGGGCACATTAACCACTCTGGGGGAGAAGGACGAGACTGTCTGATTTTGTGTGGGCGACAGTCACAGGAAGACCTGAGGGGCAGGTCTGCCCTGACCTGCAGGGTGGGCCGCCGTGGGCCCACAGTCTGCTCGAGGGCAATGGGTTAGAGCCCACCTTTCCCAGATGTGGGTGGTCTGGTCTTGGGGAGTGCTGTGAGGGGTTTGGTCCACGTGGTTATCGATTACCGGTCAGATTCCCGCCCGCTTTGCATGGCAGAGCCTAGAGTCCGTGGTTGATGTGGGAGGAGGCCAGGACAGCAGGTGGCTGGAGCTCCATGGAGAAGTGTGGTGTTGGCGCCTGGCCCAGGATTTTTGACAGCACCCCAACATCCCCCTGCTTCCCTGCTCCCCAGCCTGTGCACTGCCTGCTGGGGGGTGGGGGCGGCCCTTGGTCACAGGAGGTAAGAAGGCGCTGATGTCTGGTTCCACTTCGCTGCACTGGGAACCATCCCGGTGACCCAGATTCCTCCTCTGACGGCAACCTGTGTGGTTTTCCTCCACGCCGGGGCGCCGGGCAGAGGTAGCGCCGGTTCATAAAGGCAGGGACATGGCCACGTGCTGCGTGCACTTGGCCCTGAACGGTCCTCGGAGGCATTTTGCTTTTGGCATTTTAGACAAAAACGTATCTCATCTCCATGTCCCCCCCGGCACAGATAAAAGACTCTCGGATAGCAGCCCCAGCACAGCACATCCCATGTGGGGTGCACGCAGTCCCTGGAGGGTTGAGCCTTGCTGCTGCCCTGCGACGGAGACCCAGGGTGTGCTTTGCTGTGGTCCTGGGTTCTTGAAAGAACAGAGATTCAGTGACGTGTAATTCCTGTGAGCACACAGCCCAGAGAGCCATGGCCATAGATGTGGTATACAGCGTCCAAGCCACGTGTGGACCATCTCTGCGTGGCACGGGGCCTCAGGACTTCGGTGGCTGGCTGCTGTGGCATCTCTTTCAGAATCATGCCAGCCTTATCCCTGTGTCCCCGCAGTGACATCAGCGTCAGGATGGCCCAGTCCTGAGTCCCCTCTTGCAGGACGTGCCAGCCAGTCCCACCTCCCTGGGTGGATTTGGGCAGCCCCACACGCGCCTGGGTTTGTCTCCATGCAACCACCTGAGCGTCCTCCCTGCGACACTGGGGACAGGTGCGGCATCTGCGTCGCCTTAATGAAGCCCTTATCCCCAGCCACAGCTGCTTGGAGAGATGAAGTGGGAGGCCAGGTGGGAGGGGAGGCAGCGGCATCGCCTAGAGGGCCCCGGCTCTGACCCCTGCTGCGGCGCAGTGCCCAGCACTTGGGAGTGGCCTGCATTGCAGCTGCTCCGGATGGCAGCCGCCCCCATCTGTCAATGTGCCCTGCTGTGCTGCGTGCCGCCCAGTGGCTGGCACCTGTGTCTCCGGCAGGGACATCCCTGGGCTCTGAGCAAGGCCTCTTCCTAACCACGCACAAAAGAGTTCGTAGGTTAGCCCAGCCAGGTAGGCTCGTTCCTTACTGAGACTCAGTGTGAGATGATGGGGATGCATTGAGTCCATCTGCTGCACAAGACCTCGCTTAAGTGTTGAAAGCAAGAAGGTTTCTTTGAAGACTAAGGTGTAGCTGACCCACGTCGTGGTGGTACCTCCCATGCACCTGACAGTTGGACACTGAGTAAGAAAAACTGAAGGAAAATCAATGCATTTGAATGGTGGTGCTGGAGAAGACTATGGAAAGTACCACTGGCTGTTAAAAGGACAAATCGTTCTGTCTTGGGAGAGGTACGGCCTAAAGGATGTACTTTGGACTGGTTGTGGGGAGAGATGAATCCCTGGAGGAGGAGGGCATCATGCTCGGTTAAGTAGAGGGGTGGCGACAAGGAGAAAGGACCCTTGGCAAGGTCGATGGACATAGTAGCTGCCACAATAGGCACAAACAGAAGCACAGTCATGCAGACAGCACAGGACCTGGCAGGGCTCATGCTGCTGTACATCAGTCTGCTGTAAGTCGAATCGACTTGGCGACACTGTGCTAGTCTGGGTTGACTAGAGCAACAAATCCAGAGATACTCATGTGTATAACAAAGGGTTTTATATCATAGAACAATTATATACTGAGAAAATATCCTAGTCCAGATCAAGTCCTTAAGTCAGGTAGTAACTCCTAAGTCCGATTGTAGCCCACTTGTCTGATATTACTTGTAGTCACCCAGTCTGGTGTCACTTTGAAGATTAAGAGCATAAGGGTGGGGTCTAATCTCTCAGTCTGGAGATAGCCAATGAGACCTCTCTGTGGGCATGGCCTTTTCTGGGTCTGAGTCTTCTTCAGATTCACAAGACAATGATGTCAAATGCAGGACAATCACAGGCCAGGGGGTAAAAAGTTTTTGGACGCAGTGCTGTTGTAAGAGTCCCAGTGCTGGCAGGGGTCTCTACGTGGTTTTTTCAGCTTCAGAGGTCTGATTCCCATAGGGTAAGTCCATGTGGCTTCTCCAGGTTGTCTCACAGGGAGTCAGCCTTGTGTCTTGTCAATAGAGTCTCTAAGGGACTGAGTCACATGTGTCTCACCTCCAAAGGGGAAATACAGTCAGATTTCCTAGAATCCTCATGAGAAAACCATGCCCACACAGAGGTTTCATTGGCTATCTCCAGATTGACAGGCTAGACCCCACTCCTACACTCTTAATCTTTAAATTGACACCAGACTAAGTGAGTGCCACAGATGCAACCAGACCTCTGAAGCCAGAGGAGCCACTTGAGGACCCCTGCCAGCACTGAGATGTTTCCAATGCCACTGGATCCAAAGGTATTCTACCTGTCTGGCTTGTGATTGTCTTGCATTGGGCGTCATTATATGTGTTTTGTGAATCTGAAGAGGATTTTATAGATTGGTATCAGACATATGGGCTAATGGCGGACTTATGACCTTGGGCTGGACTGGGTGGGGTTGTTTTTCCTCAGTGTACAATTGCGCTCTCTCTCTCTCTCTCTCTCTCTCTCTCTCTCTTTACAATTGCTCTTGTATATAAATCTCTCTCTTACATACACATGTGTTTATGAATTTTGTTTCCTTAGTCTATCCAGACTAGATCACAGGCCAGTGGGTAGAAGGTCTTGTGGATCCAGTGGCACTGGAGGCATCTCAAAGCAGCTCCAGCTCTCAGAGTGTCTCCACAGCAGGAAAGAGGAGGCAGAGAGACTGGGCTTGGCCTCCAGTGAGCTATTTATCTCCCTGTGCCTCTAAATGGGGTCATCAAGCTGCGACCTGATTGACAGGCTTGACCTCACCCCTTGGCTCAAGTTGACAGGAGACACTATAACAGTCACAGGCACCTGACAACATGAACCAGAATGGACTCTGGTTGGGTTTTGTTGACTGTGAGCAAAGGCCTTTCCCATGATTTAAAAGCTCCCAGCGCAGGGTGAAAAGGCGATTGTGATGATGAGTTTGTTAGTGGCGAAGCATTGCGTCACTAACTTCAAGGTCAGAGGTTCAAATCCATTAGCCGCTCCTTGGGAGAGCCATGAGGTTTTCTACTTCTATAAAGACAGGGTCAGGAAGTCACAGGAGCACTTCTGCCGTCTCCTGTGGGGTCACTGTGAGTTGGGATTCAAGGCAGTGGCAGTGGGTTTGGTTTATTGGAGGGATCCTTTCCATCCTCTCAAGGTGAGTGCAGATTTCCAGAATGCCAAGGGACATGTCAGGAGCCCCTTGTGGCATGGTAGTTAAGGGTTGGACTGCGAGCTGCCAGGTCAGCAGTTCAAAGCCCCCAGCTGCTCCATTGGAGAAAGATGAGACTGTCCACTCCCACAGAGTCACTGTCTCAAAACCCCAACAGGGACAGTGAATTCTATCCTATCCTGTAGGGTCTCTGTGAGTCAGAATCGAGTTGGTGGCAGTGAGTCTGGTCTTTGGTTTAAAGGGCAAATAGGGAGTTTTGCCCACCAGTCAGATCCGCCCTACCTCCCAGGGACTGTCTAGACCTCAAATACCAATGGGGTCACCACCAGTGGAGATGGGGTGGGGAAGAGTGGGGTGGGGGAATGACACAGGTGCCAGCAGCACTTCCAGACAACAACAGGCTATGAAGAAAGGCCTGAAAATTAGTAATTGCCAACGGAGGACAAATTGTTTCCTAGAGAGAGGCTGGGACGTGAGCGCTCCAGGTCAGTTCACACAGCCAAACCCACGGGCCTCTATGGCAGATCCGGCCAGAGCAGCCCTGTCTAGGGTTTCCCGAGGCTGCACAGCTCCACCCGACGGTCTTTCTCCTGAGGAGCCACTGGCGGGTGGGAAGAAGCTCAGGTTACACAGTGGCTCCCACGGTGGCCGGTGGACATGGGCACAGCAGGGATCTCCATCAAGGGCAGTGTGGGAATGGCCAAGTGTCCGGAAGTCACTTTTTAGTTTTTATTAACTCGGTGACTTCTCACAGCTCACTGGCTATCACATTCACTGTGGCTGGGTGGCTAACAGATTGAATTGGAACATGCTCTTCAGTCCCTGCTGCCTGAACTCTAGCAAGCTACCCATCAAGGCATTTCTGCCCCCTTGCCTGGCTGGAGCGGGGGCGTTGACATTTCACAATCGGCACCACCGCCTCATCGTTTTGCAGCCAAGTCCTGCATCCGCTTGGTCAACCTGTGTGGACGGGACGCTTCAGTGTGGCTTCCCAAAAAACCAAACCAACTCCCCGCCCGTGGAGGGGAGGCCAATTCGTGCCTGCCTTCGGCGGGTCCGAAGTTTAAAGCCGCTAGCTGCTCCTCGGGAGAAAGAAGGGGTTTTCTGCTCCTGTAGAGTCAGAAACTCACAGCGGAGCAGCCCTCTCCGACCCTGGCCTGAGGGTTGCTCTGGGGTTGGTTTTCCATCCTTGCAAACTGTAGCCAGTTAAGCGTGAGGCCGGGCCACTTCCCCTGGTCCTTGGCGTAGTGGTTAAGTGCTTAGCTGCTCTGAACAGGTCCGTGGTTCAAATCCATCCGCAGTTCCTGTGGAGACCGATGTGTCCGTCTGCTTCTGTAAAGATTTGCCGTTTTCGAAACACTGGCAGCGGGACTGGGGGCAGGGGCGGCATGGGGCTGGACTTACCCCGAGAGCCTCCAGCAACAAGGACAGCGAGGGGCAAGTGGCCTTCGCAAGGTAGACGTGCTGCCTTCCACCGAAGGGCCTGGTTTGCTGCCTGGGAAATGGACAGGTGGGCATCGGTGCAGCCAGGGTGCGGTGGTGTGGAAGCTTGCCTGCTACCCTGCGGCAGGGGCTGGGAAAAAAGGCTGTAAGATTCACCTTCACTTCACTAATGGCCTTTCTGTGGAGTCCAGGGCTATGATCCAGGGTCAGCAAACTGTCTCTCGGAGGATTATCAAATTGGGACTTCAGGTGTGACCCAAGATGGGCCCGAGACTGGAGCAGGATGGAGTGGGGTGGTGGTGTGCTTTTGTGTGCCTGAATTGAGTTATGGTTCCCCCACCTTCCTCCTGACCCTCCTCCACCTCCACCACCACCACCACCACCACCTCCATCAGCCTCGATCACCACCATTACCACCACCACCACCTAACCACTATCATCACCACCACCGCCACAACGTGCACCTGCACCACCACCACCACCACCACTCCCCACCGTCACCATTGGCACACCTCCCAGGCAGAGCCCTTTCCTCCCGATGTGCACCAGATGCCCCCAACTTTAAGATGGGTTTCTGCCCCTGGTAAGTGGGGTGGTGGGGGTGGGGCTGCATAGAGAGAAATGCTGCGCAAGATCAACGGGGGAGGGGGGGCCTCTGTTGGAGCCCCCCAAGAACTGACGCAAGGCTCTTTGGGATTGTCTGGAGCTGAGCGGGAAAACGGGACCTCGCTAGTCAAGCACGCCGCCTTCCCTTTTGTTTCCTGCCTCTGCCTGTCAGCGACTTGCCTGCTGAAAGCAGCCTTGAACATGCCCGGGGCTGGGGGAGGGGCCCTTTGTGGCTCCTGGGGGGGCGTGCCCAGGCCGCGGAGAGCCCTGGTTGGCTGGCTTCTGTTGCCATCCGAGGAGGGTTTGCTGAGAAGCAGCAAACGTGATTACTCGCTGGCACGTTGGGGGACCTGGGAAGTCAGCTTGGGGAGCAGATGGCTCTGCTGACGACTCCTGGCTTCCTTTAAATAAGGCTTATCAGCTCGGGGGACACTTGCGACGCCCTCTTCGGGGGTGGGGGGAGGGGAGGGTGTTTAAATTTGTGGGCAACTAGAAGTGGCCCGGGACGGGCCAGCCTGGGAAGCTGGCCAAAGGGGGGTGGGAGGTGGGGTGGGGCCTTCGCTGTGGGTGGTGGCCCGGGGACTCGGTGGAGCTGCTGTCCCCGCGGTCTGCGCCGACCTCTGCAGTCTTTGCTCCCATTGCCGGGAGTGGGAATCCGGCAGAGCCGAGGCCATGCCTGGCTGCCCCGGGGCTCCGCTTTCTGTGTGCTCAAAAGCAGGGCTTGTTTGCCAGCGAAATTAGGGGGTGTGCCCCACAGCCTGGGGGTGTCTGAGAAATGCAGGTGGCCTCCAGGGTTTACTGGCCACAGTTAAAACAGGCTCCTGGGTGGTGGTCCTGATTAGGGCAGGTCTGGCTTTGTAGGGGGGCGGGGGAGAGGATTAGATTGTGGAGTGACAGCTTCTGTTCAGAGCTTGTGGCCTCTTTGCATCGGAAGAGGCCATGTCTCCGAGGCCGTGGGGGTGGGGGTGGGGCTGGGGGAAGGCGGTGCCCCGAGCAGCCTTTCTACCCCCGAAGGGCAGGCCAGGGTGGCCTCTCCACAGTCGGTGTCGAGCGGACAGACCTGCCGCCCCTGGGAGGCTGCGAGCACCCAGAGATGGCGCACTCCTCCCCGCTGGGGCCCACAGAGGCTCCCTGGCAGGTCCCGCATCAGCTAAGACTGTGGATTCTTCTACTCTGCAGTTTACAGCCTCGTAGGGCACGGCGCAAAACCCGGGGCGGATTGCAGACAAAGGCTCTGGCGCTGGGAAACTGGAGGCCTTTTAAGCAGCAAGCCAGATTTACACGCCTTCTTATGAGGCTGGCCCATTCATTGCGTGTTAGCCTCCTCCTCCCCAGCCAAAAGTTGTCACACTCCCAAATACAGAGATAGCACCTCACTCTGCGATGGAGGGAGTCCCTGGTTCAGACCCGCTCTGGGCTGCAGCAGAAATTGTGCGTTTGAAGCTTCTGTTTCTCTGAAGACTCAGCAGCTGTGGAAGGCACAGCTGGAAAGGGGTGGACCTTTGGCAAACCTTCACCTGCCCCCTCATTAAAGCTAGGCCCCAAGTCCGGCTGGTGAATGGTACATCCTCACCTTTACCCCGCTAGATGGTCCATGTGGAGAGGGAGACAGGAGAGTGGCAACCTGGATAGAGGCAGGCTTGAGAGAGGCAGGCTTCTTCTCTATCCTATGTCCCATCCCTATATACCCTCTGGAGCCAAGCCAGGCCCCTAATTACAGGCAAGTACACACATCACAGGAGAGGGCTGTCTAAAGGGCTATATGGTGATAAGGGGAGCAGTCTTAGGAATGTCTACCGAAAGGACCTTAATCTGTGGGGGTAGATAAGCATTTCTGTTAGACTAGGGGCTATTAACAATGGCTCTTGAATCAGGCCCATAGGCTTGAGGGACACAAGCCATCATCCTAACAGCAGGGGAGTTAGCTAGAAGTTAGACAAGCCAAAGACCATAAGTAACTGGGACTTCCATAACAAATGCTGGTAAGTAGTCTGGTTAATCTTTGGGGCATAATAATTGTGGAGAAGTTCTGCCTTCCTCCGAGGAGAATGTTTCTAATAGTCTTACACAGGACAAAGGGAACACAAAGACCAAAGGAGTATGACCCAGATGGGGAGACCAGTGGCAGGGGCTCATAAGAGTGTCCAAGGACCTGCGGTTAGGAAGGACTGGGGGCGGGGGGGGAGGGCTGCAGAGGGGATCAAGGACAACTGTTACCCATGCATAGTGGGTGGCTGGTCACAGCATCCTAATTATAGGTGGTGGGCTTACTGGAGTGGGAATAGGCCTAGTCCGGATGCCTGCGTGGTGGTCCACAGAAGGCTTAAAAGATTGGTTCAGACAGGGCAAGACTCACTTCTGGGAGGACCAAACTTGACCCAAAGCCAAAACCAAACTGACTGCCACTGAGTTTAGTGGTAGCACGTCCTAGCAGCCCTCTTGAACTGGGGAGACCCACCCTTGGGGATTTCTGAGACTGTCACTATTGGAGTAGAGAGGCCCGTCGTTTTCCTGGCCAAACTGGACCCCAATCAAACCAAACCCACTACCCTCCAGGTGCGGTTGTCGCATCACGACCCTGTAGGACAGGGCAGGGCTGCCCCCTTGGGTGTCTGAGACCGCCACTCTTTGTGGGAGTAGAACACCCCATCTTCCTCTGGAGGAGCTGCAGGTGGTCTCCAGTTACCACCGCGCCCCCGGGGCACCTGCGAAGCAGGACAGCAGCCTCCTCCTCATGACACAGAGAATAGAGGAAGAGCACCGATGGAGATGAGCATTAACCCGGAGTGCTTCCAGGTGACGCCGAGACGTCGGCTCCGTGCAGGTGCACGGTGCAGGCCCCGGCTCCGCGCCCAGCCATCTGCCTGTGTAGGCGTCCGTGGCGCCGAGCACGAGGCTGGAAACTGGCGGGGAAGGCGAGGCTGCTCGTCAGCCTGTGAACACCAGGGGATGAATGAAAGCCCCCTGGTCACGGCAGGCTGGTGATGTACAGCGGTGGAGAGAATGGTGGGCGGGAAGCCACAGTGACGTCACCGCCGGCTACGGAGGGTGAGGACGTGCCACCTGGAAACCCAGGCCACACAAGTGCACGACGAGGCTGCTCCCCCACAAGGTGGCTTCAGCTGTGAGGGCCCGAACCTGTCCACACCTTTGCCCTCACCCATCTCCAACGGCCCCCTCCTGTGGCACTGGTCTTGTTGCGGCGGGTCTTTTTGGAGTACACGCTAGCTCTCTCGTCGGACAGGCTTCCTGTTACAGAAAGGGGGTGACGTTCTTCAACAAGTCCCAGGGTGATCTTGGCGTCGGAGCCAGTGCGTTGCATGAGCTGCGGGTTTCCCGGGTCCTCCTGAAAAAGCCACCTGCCCGTGGCCTGCCCTGCCCTCTGTGACTGGGTGAAAAAGAGAGATTCCCAGGTGGGACACCGATGGGCCCTGGACGCCTGCTGCTGAGAAAGGCATGGCACAGGTAGCTGTGCTCAGTGTGTGGTGGCCTCACCCCTGCAGCCTGTGAGATACAGTAAAGCGAGGTACACTGTAACACCATCACACACACACACACAACACACACACACACACACACACACACACACACACACACACACACACACACACACACCCCAGCTTCCTCTTCCCCGCCAGGTTAAGTTAGATTCAAAGTCTCCAGCCACTCAAGAGAGAGGAGGCCGTCTGCCCCCCTAAAGACCCAGGGTCAGGATTGAGTATGAATCAAGTCGATGGCAGGCAGGGAGTGTGACCCCCAAACGAGCCACACTTCTCAAGTAAGGCGTCTTTCCGATGTATGTCTTCCTATCGGAATCTTTAACCTGATTCTCCTGTCTCACAGGTGAGAGCCATCTTTGTGCCCCTTGCCCTGCCTTGAGCACAGGAGGTATTTGTTAAAAGAGAAGGCAGAAGACACAGATGCTGGGCAGTGATGCCTGGTCTGGCCCCACTTTGTCACCAGCATTTTGTCTCAAAACACCCTCTGCAGTGGGAGCGTCTGGCAGGATTCCGAGGTGTGGCGTTTGTGACATTGTTTTCCTTATGAAATGTTGACACACGCTCACATAGATCCACCCGAGGGCATCCTGAATAACTGGTGCTGATCAATAACATACAGAATTACTGCACTGTGTCTGATAGGACCGGGCAGAGTGGGAGCAGCTGTTGATGGCTGTCGTTTGGACTGAAGTTTACAAAACGAGTTAGTGTTCCAATCCACAATGCATGCACCACCACTCATGTATACCACTACCCTACATCTTTTTTATTGATTGATTTTATTTTTATTTCTCCCCCCCCCCTTTTTAAAATTAGAGTCTGATGGAAGAGAAATACAAATGCAACTCCTGTGTGTTTAAGGAACCCTGGTGGCACTGTGGGATGAGTGATGATGGGTTGCTAATTGCAAGGTCAACAGTTCAATCAGAGCCTCCACTCCTGGCAGGAAGATGAGGCTGGCTGGTTGCCTTACTTGATCCAGAGTCTCAGAAACCCTGTGTAGGGCTGCTGAGAGCCAAGGTGGGCACTGGACCCATAGCTTGTTCCATGCCTGGAGCATCCATATTGTCAGAGATGGCTTAGGTCTCTCACCTCCTACTGTTTTTATTTCATTTATTGAGGAAACTCAGATGACTGCAGATTGTCACTCACCCATGGCCACCCTCTAGCTAGTGGGCCCTGGGGGTTGCATGTGTTTGATTGCTCTGCTGCTAATGGAAAGGTCGAAGGGTCAAGTCCACTCAGGGGCGCCTGGGGAGAAAGGCCTGGTGCTCTTCAGAGGAAATGGTACCTACAGAGCGCGGTTCTGCCTGGCGGCACGTTGGAGCCAGGTTCTTTGTGTGAGCTGTCGCATGTAAGCTGCAGGGTACGAGCCAGCATCCCATAAAACCGCAGCAGGTGAGGGCGGCTCCGCCCCCAGCTGGAGTTTGTGCTGTGCCTGTGTGTTGGGCGCCCTGCTGGGCAGGCCCGAGGCTCCGCTCCTCTCGGATCCAGGCCGGCGCTTCTCCGCGCCCGCCTGCCGCGCTCGCCGCCGCCGCCGCCGCCGCGCTCCCGGGACCGGCCGCCCGCCTGTGCGCGCGGCCGGGGCGCAGCACGTCGGCTCTGCCGCCCCGCCCCGGCGCGCATTTCCATTTTCCCCCGCCGCCCGCCACCTTCGCCGCTGCCGCCCGCGGCCACCGCACTGCCCGCACCGCCGGCCAGGGAGAGCCCCGCTGCCGCCCAGTGCGCCCGGGCCCCGCCGCCTGCCGGGCTGCGCCGCCAACAATGAGGCCGCGGGCGCCGGCGGCCGCCCCGGGCCCTGCGCGCCGCACCTGCGGTACCCCGCGGCCCCGCGCCTGAACCGCCGCCCGGCCCATGGCTGGGCGCCCTGGACCCTCGCACGCGGGCAGCACCCCGGGCGCCAGGGCCGTCGTCCCCCGGCACTGAGGGCGGCCCCCGCCCCCCTCTCCGCGCGCGCAGCCCCCGGGCGCGCTGGATGCTGCCGCCCCGCGCCGCGCGGGCCCCCCGGCGACATGTACCTGCTGGACGGCGGCGGCGAGCCGGCCGAGGCGCGGCCCCCCAAGAAGACCGTCTACCGCATCTCCGTGACGATGGTCCGCAAGGACCTACTGGCCGCCGCCGGTCCCGATCCGCTCCGGGCCCCGCGGCCTCGGGCGGCGCGCTCCCCGGACGCGCCCGGGCCGCTGGCGCCCGAGGCCGGGGAGAACGAGGGCGGCCGGGCCCGCGCCTGGGCCGCCCGCACCTTCCGCACGCGCAGCACCGGGCAACTGGAGCGCGGGCGGCTGCGGCCGTGCGCTCCCGACCTCGCCGAGACCGACGCCGGCGGGCCTCCGGCCTGGGAGCCCGGCCACCCCGACGGGGAGTCCCCGCGGACCGCGCCCCTGCAGCGCAGCCTCAGCTTCCGACAGCACAGCGGCCCGGAGGCCCCGCGGGAGCCGGCGACGAGCGGCGCGCGGCGCCACAGCAGTTCGGGGAGCCTGGGCTGCGCGCCGGGCGCCGAAGGCGAGGCCGGGCCAGGGGCGGCAGCGCCGCTGGCCACCGAGAAGCGCAACACCCTGGATGTGGGCGAGGTGCTGAGCCAGGGCGCCGCGCTCTCGGAGCTGGAGCGCTGGCAGCGGCGCCAGAGCAAGCACCGCACGCTGGACAACAGCGACCTGCAGCGGCTGCAGCGCGTGCGCGCCGCCGGCCCCGGAGCGGCCCCCGAGCGCCGGCTGCTGCGC
Organism: Nesogale talazaci; assembly: GCA_004026705.1. NCBI lineage: Eukaryota > Metazoa > Chordata > Mammalia > Afrosoricida > Tenrecidae > Nesogale > Nesogale talazaci. Next base: position 7,752 of record PVJH01020262.1, on the reverse strand, counting down.
TTCTTCAGCGGCATCTTCGCGCGCAGCGGCCCGGGCGGAGGGCGGTCCCCGCGCGGCGGCGCCTCGCGGCCCCGCGGCTACTTCAGCAGCCTGCGCCGCAGCCCGGCCGACGCACACTCGTCCAGCGCCGAGAGCATGGACGGCTCACCGCGCAGAGGTGGGCAGGGCCCGGCGGCCCAGGGCGGGAGGGCATGCCCCCCCCTCCCCCAGCACAGCAAACTGCCACCTGAGTCATCAAACCCTTGCTTCGCCCTACCTGCCGGCCCACTCCCAACAATCCCCCACTCCCCAGACTTCTAAGCCAGCAGGTGGCTCCTGCCCTCTGCTAGGTGTCGTGAGACCCTTGGTCGGTGCTCTAAGCTGGGATGAGCCAGACCCAAAGGAGAGTAAGCACCTGCCCAAGAGGCACCCCCCCCCCCCCCGTAGGTGTTGGTACAGCTTGCTGGTGGGAAGCCACGGGAAGTCACAGCGCTGGCTCTGGTACCTGTAAGGTGGCGTGCACAGGTAGCTAGTGGGACTTTCACTTGGTTTTTCCTCTGATGCTGGGCTTCTCCTGCCTTCACATCTAGTGCCCTTCTTGCTGCAGGTTTTCCAGGGTGTGGTCTTGAGCAAGATAATTATTCCCTGTTTTCCCAGCATGTTGAGTGTCCAAGCTGGCCAGGTACTCTGGGTGGCCTCGCAGACGTCCAGAGGAACCACGCTCAGGTGTCCTGGCTGACACTGCTCCCAGCTGCAGCCTGAGCTGGCCTGGCTGGAGCCTCCCAGACACATACACCCCCCCCACCCCCCACCTCTCCAAGGGCTCTCTGCTTACTGGTAGAGCTAGTCTGGGCAGAGTCTCTGCAGAGCAGCCAACAGTGCTGAAGAGCAGAGCCCAGGCTTCTCTGTCGGTGCTCTAACTGCTAGCCTCCAGCACCTTTGGGCTGGGACTTAGCAGATTTCTTATGTTCTTCAGCCAGATCCACTTAACCCGTGGGCACCACCCTGGGATCAGGACCCTCTGGAAACTGCACAGCAGAGCCCCAATCTCTTTCCCTCCCCCCCCTCCTGCAGGGTCCCCATGGTGATGGGATTGGGAAGGGGGTGGGGTGCAGTTCCACCCTGAGACTCAAGTGTGATGGGGAGGGAGGGAGGGAAGTCCCACACTTGTCACCTGATTCTCACTGAACAAGTCATTACTAACACCACTGATGCTAATTAAAGTGCTGGCGGCTTGAGATAAAGGGACCTGAGATCAAGCTAAAGGCCTTTGATTAGAGGTTTCCCATTGTCTGCTCTTGCTGTAGGCCTCTTCAAGGTAAGCTGGAGACCCCAGGTCTTACTGGACTTGCCACGATCGGGGTGTGTGTGTGCACGTATGAGCACTCACGTGGTTGAGTGTATAAAGGTGATTGAGCTGACAGCTTTTTATTTTTTTATTTTATTTTTTATTTTTTTGGGGGGGGCATCACTGCCCTCAGGTGGTGGGAGTAGGAGGCCCAGCCTTTGCTCCGTGGAGCTGGAATCGAACCGCCATCCCAGTGGGCCGCAGTCCTGTGTACAACCACTACGCCACCGGGCCTCAGCCTGAGCTGACAGCTTTTTAAAGAGTGAAAGTGTGACACAGGTTTCAGGTTGCATTATTTTAACACCCCCCCCCCCCACACACACACCAATTCTGCTGATGGGCTCACTTTAGAATGCAGTGCACCCAATTCAAACTCACTCAGCCCCAGTAGGGCTGGACTGAACTCTGCCCCTGTAGATTCCTGAGAACATGGTTCTTTACTGGAATAGAGTGAGCCTCCTCTTTCTCCTTTGGAGCTGGTGGTGGTTTCAAACTGCTGACCTCGTGATCTGAAGCCCAATGTGTAAACACTACGCCACCAGGGCCCCCCCCCCCCCCCCACACACACAGACTGACCATATTAGAGAACTAGCCCAGATCTTTTGGCCAAGCTGCCCGCCTGCAGGAAGCCGGCGCTGCCATCTGGGGTTCAGAGGAAGTTCCGACTGGCAGGCCCCAGCCTCGCTCTGCCACTAATAGCAGGCTTCTCTCTGTTCGTGCGGCCTTGGAGAAAACAGTAATTAACTGCCTGGGTCCCAGACAGGCATCGCTGCAGAGGCGTACGCAGTGCTCAGACGCATCCTTAGAATGAATGCATTTTACTGTGGGTGCTGGATGTCCAAGCTAAAAGCCCCTGAGGTTTGGGCAAGGGAAGCGGTGTAGTGGGTTGAGGTGGACATGGTGGGTGGGTGCTGGCACGGTATAAAGGGTGACTGGCAATAGTGGTCAACATCGTGCTCCTCAAAGTGTGCCCAGCTTTTGTGTCCCTGAGGCCCGCCCTGCTCAGTGCAGAATTACCAACCCTGAGCAGAGACCTGATAGAAACAGTTTCTGTATCCTCCGGATCTGTCCTGAAGTCCCCATGCTTGCCAGAGAAAGCGCTTTGTGCCACCTGTAGCCAAGCCACCTTTTTGTGTGCGTGTGTGACACCACTGTTCTCAATCCCAACTCAAGGCAGGACCCCCATCCCGTGACAAAGTGGAACGGCCCCATGGGGCTTTCTAACCCGTCATCTGTCTGGAAGAAGCACGGGTGGTGAAGCTTGGTCTCTTGGACCTGGACTTGTGATCTGTGACCGGAAGGAATCGGTTCCCGGAAAGGGCCATCACGTTTAATAAAATACAAGCATCCCCACCCCCCAGACCAACTCCTCGCTGCCAGTGAGTGGATTCTGACTCATCTCAACCCTCTGGGACAGGAGAGCACTGTCACTCAGGCGCAGACAGCCTGCCTCAGTGTTCCCCCTCAGAGTGGCTGGTGGAACTGTTGCCCTTGCAGTCCTCCGCCTACCTCATGACCTATCATGCCCCCTTAGCCTCCTCTGTGTCAAGTGCAGGGCAGTGAAAAGGAGGAAGATCCTTGACAAGGTGCATCCACATGGTGGCTGCAAGCAGAAGAACAGTCATGAGAATGACGCAGGGCCAGGTGGTGGCCCTTCTCTTCTCGTCAGTCGGAAGTGACCTGAGGGCGTCTGGGAAGCAGCAGCTGCGGTACCTCTAAAATGCCTGCCCTGGTGTGGTTACCCACGGTGGTGCCAGGCCGCTATTAACTGGAGACGTGGTATCAACTCGCTGTCACTTCCCACTATACATGGTCTCCATGCCGTACTTTGGATTGAAGTGGTATTTCATCAGCGTTTGGGCTAGCGGGGTTTTTAAACTGGAAGATAAACTTCAGAAGCGAGGCACCCAGAAATGGTGATTAGGAGGTCCTCACAAGGCTGTCCCTGTCTGGCTTTATCAGCCCAAGCGCCTGACGCCCACCTTTCTGAAGGGAACTTCCATTGTTGGAGCTGATTGGCTATCAGAATTAGAACTTGCTGGGGACACCCAGCACAGGGACACGAGGGGCGCTTCAGAAATGCCTGGGGTAAGTCCCGATGCAGGGTGCTGTCAGACAGATGTGAGTGCTTCACGTTCACATGGTTTGGAGGGAGCCGGGGCCTCTCTGTCCCGGAGACAAGCAGGTCTTTGCTGGAGCCCGTTGCTTTTTAAAGCTAGCTGTGCAGATCGTGGGAGCTCTGGTGGTGTAGTGGTTACTCTGTGCCACAGGGGTTGCTGCCCATTCAATGCCAGTGGGTGGGTCACAGGAATAAATCCTCTGCAGTGGGGAAACTGTCAAACTGGGCAGGCGGTGGGGAAGCAAAACCCCTTAGGAACCCAGACAGTTCTACGCAGAGGGACTGAAATGCCATGGGACGTTCCTTGCTGCACCTGCAGAGGGACACCTGTGACTGCTTGGGGAGGGGCCCAGACTTTGCTCACTGGCCCAGACAGAGGAGGCCTGGTAGTGCCATGGTCATGAGTTGGGCTGCCAACCACAAGGTCCGCTGTTTGAAACCCCCGGGGGCAAGTGTGCCCTGTGCTACAGGCCGCCTGTGAGTGGGCGTCAACTCTGGTGCAGTGATTCTGGTTTCTGGAGTTTATCAGACTGCTGGGTAAAGACTTTAAAAGGGTCCTTGAGAGGCTTAATGACAGGAGCTTGAGTGCCCAGAGCTTCAGGCCCAGCCACAGGAAACGGCAGTTCTGCCAGGGTTGGGCAGTGAGGCAGTTTGGACATACACCTGCTTTCTGAAACTCAAGAGCAGGCATTCTGGAGGAAGCACTGAGACACTCAGTGCACCTCTGGATCAAAGGGTGAGGGCCTGGCCCTGGCGCTCTCAGTTCCTGCCAGTGTCCGTCTTCTTGCACCCCCCAGAGTCCCATGGCAGCTAGCCTTCTCAGGGGCACAGGTGCCCCACCTGCCTTCTTTCAGAAGCTGATCGCCAGACCTTGCTGCCCAGTCACTTTGTTTTGGGTGGATTCCAGCTTCTTGTTTGGTTCCCAGCTACGGTGTTACCTGCCTGTTCCACCCAGGGACACGAGGAGCCAGTAGACGTTTTTCCCAAAGGTCCCCTCTACGTCTGTGGGGTCAGGTCCAGGGTAGCGTCCTGTTACTTGACTGGTATGTCTCAGGACTGCATCAATCGCCATGATGTACTTGTACCAGGAAAGACAAAGGGTAAATAGTCCATTGCATTGTGGACGGTCATCTTTGGTGGCTGCTCACTGCAGCCCAGTCAGACTGCTATGAGACCTGGGGAGTGGGGGGATGGGTGGCGGGAAGCCCGCCCCAGTTCCTGTCCAGAGCTTTATGTGCCCATGAGGGGTTCTTTGCTGGTGACAGAAGAGCTCAGAAGGCGTAATGAGCTACATCCAAGCTACATACAATGAACTGCTTTAAGCACGAGGTAAGCCGTCTGAACCCACCCATCGCTGCGATTGCTGCGCTGTGGGTTGCGCTAGGCGCATCTCCTGCCCATGGAGCCAGTACTGACTCCTGGCCACCCCCTGGTGTCCGAGACGGTACCTGTGGAGCAGAGTAGAAGACCCAGTTTCTTCCTCCCTTGGTGTTCTGGGTGGTGGTTGAACTCCCGCTGCCCATGCAGATCAGCAGCCCGACCAGTAACTGTTCCCACCCCTGTTGACCCTTGCCGGTGGCGGACTTGATTCTATGAATAGCATCACTCACACCTCTGGCTGAGGTCATGAGTCGTTTACCCATGGTGCAGTTGGCTCACCGTCGTTCCCGGTTCCCTGCTTTGTATCCATCTGCACAAGGGGATGGATGCAGGGTTTGGTAGCTTAAAGGAATAAACAAAGCAAAAAAAAAACAAACTTCACGGGTGTAATGGTTGTGTGTAGGACTGTGGCCCACTGGGATGGAGGTTCAATTCCAGCAGCGGCTCCACAGGAGCAAAGGCTGGGCCTCCTACTCCCACCACCAGAGGGCAGTGATGCCCAAAAAACAAAACAATAACAACAAAAAAAAACCCTTTGCTTCAGAGATCTAGGAAATGTGGCGAAATACAATGACCAGAATGACAACCCCCATGTTAGCTGGAAACTCGATTCCTCTGCTGAAAATAATCCCAGTGTGTCCTTGGAAAGATGCCCAGAGAGTGGAGCTTCTTACGGGGACATCCTGGGCGTCAGTACTGGACACAAGGCCGATTCCTAGGTGGTGTTTCCTGGCTCCTTGGAAATGGCTCCAGGGAGCAGTTGAGGACATGGGTCCAAGGGAGCCTTCGAAGGACCAGCTGGCCGCATGGCCCTGTGCTTACCGCAGAGTACCAGGGTGCCCAGAAGCACTGCCCAACTTCCTTCTCCCGGACGAGCCGGGCCGGAAGGCCAAGGGGTCTGCGCAGTGTTGAGTTTCAGCTCCTGACTCTGCAGCCGCCGGCTCTGAGGCATCAGTCCGAAGCCGTGCTTTCCTTTAGGAAACGTGCTGGTGCAGGTCTTGTGTGAGGGCGGGCTCTTTTTCTCTGCTGGTGGGCACTGCACTGGGGCCAGCAGGGAGGGGAGTGGCAGCCCCTGACCCCAGCTATCAGGGTCTGTTGGGGGAGATGGAGAAGTTCCCATGAGTCAGTGCTTCATGGGTGACACCCCCCCCCCCCCCCCGCCCCAAGCAGGGCACTCATCCCTGTGAGTCATAGTCATCATCTCATCTCACAGGTGCGCATTCATATCCATGCGGCTCCTCTTCATGCTGCAGGGGGAGGGGCAGGGGGCTCGCTGCGTGGGCTGATTAAAGAAGGAACAAGAGACTTTGAGGCAGACATTGGGGAGAGTTTCACAAAGGGTAAAGTGAGCTGTGTCTTGTTGATTGAATAGGAGTTTACCAGGCAGAGTTGAGGGGAGTCTTCACCACCAAAGTGCATGGGGTTTGTTTCTAAGATCAACACCTTTGGATTTACTTGTGTTTTCCATCCAGGGCTAAGGGACCCTGTTGGCATAGTGATTCGGAGTTGGACTGTGGTTCCCATGTTCAGCATTTCGAAACTGCCGGTGCTGCTGCTCTTTGGGAGAAAGAAAGATGGCCTTTCTGCTCCCATACAGAGTTAGTGGCAGTCTTGTAAACGCACAGGGGCAGCTCTGCCTGGTCCCACAGAGTCACTGTGAGTCAGGATTGACATGCTGTGAGTCAGGATAGACTCGCTGGCAGTGAGGGTTTTTTTTGTCCCCAATATATATATAAATAAGAAAAATTTTTTTAAAATGATGAAAGCAAAACCTATAATAATTCAAGGTCTATTTGTTGACCTCCAGGAGTGTCCCCAGGTTGAGTTCCATGGGGTGCCACACCCTGACCCCAAGGTATATCCTTGGCACTCCCTCGGGAACTCCATCCTCTGCGGCACACCCTTAGAGTTTTGTCATGGTGTGGAGGGGTCAGACAGGGCACAATTCCGACCCAGTTTCTCCATTGTTGTCCCCGTAGGGCCTTGGATCAGCAAGGGATGCTGTGTTTCCTAGTGGAGTCGACCATATGGTTCTCTCTGTGTATTGGCTGTTCTCAGTGGGGATATTGTCCTCAAGGCTTGGAGGGCCAGGATGCACTCCATTCTCTCTTCCTACCCCTTCATGTGTTCTCATGTGCTGTGGTCAGACATGCCCCACTCCCCAAGCTGCAGCTTCAGTGCTGTCCTCCAAGGCAGACTCCCCTGGCGGGAAGAGTCGGCTGTCCATGTAGTTGGGATTGGGATTGGGCTTGGACCCTCAGACCCCTCCACTGGCTCCCCGCTCCATACTGTCACCCTGCGTGCATATGCTGGTCATCGGGTTTAAGTTTGGTCCTGCCAGTGAGTTTTATACAGATTTCTGTGGCCAATAGCAACAACGACTATTTAACAACAGCAAAACAGATGGTAACATTCCCACAGACAGTTATCCTCTAGACTACAATGTGTGGGTCCCCCCCCTCCCCCATAATTGCAATTTGAAACAAACGAAAGAGAAGAGCTACTACACCAAGGGAAAGAAAAGATGGGCAGGGCATTTGTTGAGGACAGGCTGTGTTTAGCAGGGACCACCAGCTGCTTCTGTCCTGTCCGTACTGACCATACTTAGCGCCGACTGGAGTCCGTATTAAGGCCAACCGATTACAAGGGCAGGGGCGGGGCTTGAGAGCCCTGGTCTCTTTGTGAAGGAAGCTCCAGCTGCCCACAATGGCTTTGTTTTTGTTTTCCGGCCAAACCAGTGCCCCAGGGGCCGAGCTCGGGCACGAAGCAAAGGGCTGGGGTCTGCTCCTTGAGGAAAGATGAGACTGCCTGCTTCTGGCAGGGTTACTTGCACCCCGGGGTGGTCCTACCCCATCCCACGGTCCTGCTGTGAGACCCGAGGAGGGTGGCTGAGGCCGAGGGCACAGGTGACAACTGTAGAGGTGCT